>VDFB02352928.1:0-14084 GCA_007258455.2 Sequoia sempervirens
CAAGTTGTTTATCGACATTGGATCTTGTCTTGGACCTTACCATCTTTGTAAGGTGATCACATCTTAAGGGGCTATATAGTCTCTCTATTCCTCCTATGGGGGGGCATTGATTGTATTGTATCCATGTGACAGATGGTGTCCTTAGGGGGTATTTGAGAGTCCTCCATCCTTCCCATCCTATCTCACATTTCTGCATTTTCATCTCCTTTTTGGAGAGGGGTTTTTGTTCCCATTGGGTTTTCCCCTTTTCTCCGGTTGTGGGAGATTTTTCTGCATATCTTGTACATGGGTACCTAACATGGCCTCGTAGTTGGGGCCCACCATCATCATCATCATCATCTCTACATAATCATTGCATTTTGCTCCCTAATTTGAACTTATGGGGGGGTGTTAGTGTAATTAATTATTTATTACACTAGCATAAGTTAACTTAGGTCATTTAGTCCTAGGTTAATTTTTAATACATCATTTAATAATGGGTTAATGTCCCCATCCATGTTTGTAGGGATAAAATTCCTTCTAGAAGATGATTTGTCCTTCTAGAACCTATCTCAACATTTAATAATTTCCTAGATAGGGTTAACATGTCACATGTTGTTAGATCATGACACATGTCAACATCTCATGCATCTTAGGTTTTTTATTTTTCCTATATAATTAAGGATTTTTTTCATTTGTAACATATATCATATCATATCAAATCAAATATCTATGATCTAATGTTGTAGATCAATAGTAATTTTTATTTGCAACCCTTAGTTGCAACACTTTTTGTGTGGTGTAATTTCTCTTGGAAAGATCCTTTGAAGTGTGCGCAAATTCATTGGATGATTCAACATCCATCATTTCAACTTGTGATATAGGAGCATGTTGAATTCCTATGACAACCACCTATTGTTGGCAATGTCGGGATAGCCACAAAGTGAATCAACTCACATTAATTCCCCACACCCTCTCAACATGCTTGTGAATATTAAATTCTAGAAGCTAACAGGCGTCAACATCTCTGACTCATTAACCCTGAGGAAGTCGTTAACATCTTTTAACCTCAATGCCTATGCCACCTAGTATCGAACAAATTCATAGAATATGTAAACTTGTCAATATTCAATTTCACAATATGTAAATCTGCAATATTTAGTAACCCTTCCAATTGGAAACCTTAACAAATTCTGAAATTTGACTTTCACAAAGACCTCACAAATTTTGGATAATCGTTCATCTACTCACTAAAGAACAATTATGAATTCTGAAATGAAACCACCCAATAGTTGGGTTTTCATCCAACCCACCTACTAAAGGATTTTCATCCTTGAGTTTCTTGGAAGCTGCACTTCTCGATAATAAAATTCATCAAAAGATAATAATAAACTTCTCCACCACCTTTTAATGTTTTATTATTAAATATTTAATTAAAGTAACGTTATTTAATAGTTTCTCAATCTACTTAATAAAATTACTTTAATTAATAATTAATTAATTAAATATAAACGTCCAAAATATTATTTCAAGACAAATTAATATTTAATTAATTAAATTATTCATTAAGCTCCATGGTGGCTACTCAAGGATCGGGGAAATTACATTGCATGTGTGGGAAAGATCTAAAGAGAGAGGTAAGGACAAGAAGGGTGATAAGGACAAGTCTAAAGACGTATCCAAGTCCAAGGGAAGGTCTAAGACAATTGGTAAGAGTAGATTGAGTTGTTGGAATTGTTGTAAATAAGAGCATCTCAAAAAGTAATGTAGGAATAATGATGATTCCTATACGGACAAATCCTTTGATGATGAAGCTACCAAAGATTGTATCATTTCTACCTATGTTACCAATCTAGCCCTAGTTCGAGGTCCAGATCCAGTTCCCTACGAGTCCAAGCAAGGTTCCGCCTAACACCTACAAGTCCATCCTAGGCAAACCCGAGGCAAATTTGGCAGGTACCCACACCAAATTAGCAATTCGCCCCCCAAACCTAAAATGTGCTATAGAAAACATCCAAAATGCAAAAACAAACTCATTTTTCATATTATGACTGAAAAAAAATATTATCCTCCATAGTTAAACTTATTTTTTTGCTTGCCATTGCGCAAATAGAGGTGAAGATCAATCGTTGAACACTCCAAGCTAGTTGTTGTGCTGTTCCTACACATTTGCAAGAGTTCATTTGTTGTCAAGGAGATCATAGAGGGAGATTTCTTCACAAGAGGTAGGTTCTTTTTAAGTTTTTGGGTTCTTTTCCTTCATTTTTTTTACAAATGAACTCTCTCGTTTTGTTTTGAAGTTTTTGGTTTATTTTTATTCTTCTAGGTATCTATAACACATGCTTATCTTTTTAAATTAATTAACTACTAAGTTGTATTTATATACTTTTATTTTCAAATTTCATTTGTTTCAATTCTTCAAATGTGTTGTTTGTTGGACTTGTTGTCTTAGGTATTACAATGGCAACCAATTCTAGCTCTATGAACAGACCCGCTTGAAAACAAACCCAAACTCTCCCCTTTAGAAATATGTTGAAATGGTACAATAGCTTCTAGATGGTGAGGGGTTATGTTTGGATTTTTGGTGAATGTAAAGTTAGATATTCAAGCTCATACATTGAGTGAAAAGCCATTTGTGCAAAATCCCTGCACAAGGCATCGAATTTTGTCCAAGAAAAGATGGTAATGGCATTCCAGAAGCACAAGTCTTGGCATATATTGAAGAGCAAGAAAAAAACAGGTCAAGCAACAAGCTATAAATCAAATCATCCTTTGTTAAAGAAAGGATCTCAAGGGATGAAGCCCCCTCCACTGCCTTTTGATTTTCAACCTATAGAGAGCCATCCAGTTTTTGTCCACATCTGAAGAACAACATGTGGCCTCTACACATAAGAGATCAAAGGGACCATTGGATATGTCTATCAAAGGCATTTCATAACGAATCTCGAGAGATTGTCGATCAACACATAGTGAGATACGCCATGCAAGTCAACATGCTTTGGCTATATATCCCACTTGTGTCCCCTTCTTTTTGTTTGAGTGTAGTCGATTGTGCTTTATTGAGTGGATGAATGAGTATGTGCTCCAATACCTCTCAAATACAAATGAACTAGCAACCTTTTAAGACAAAATTAGAGAGTTAAAAGTTAAAAAATATAAAAATTTAAATTATAAAATTAAAATATAAATAAAACTTAATAGATAAAATATTTTTTTTTATAAAACTTGCTATAAAATTTTGATTGCAATAGGTTGTAGGTGTGTGAATGGTTGGCCATGGAAGTACCACCCACCTAGTTGAGTCAAAGAGATCAGCACACCATTGAGAGGGAAAGAAAGAAAGCAACAACGGAGTCTTCTGGAATAGGAGACAGAGATAAGATGGGAGACAAAGATCAGTTTGAGAATTTCTTGAAAAAGATGGCCCATGTGCAAGAGCAAACAAACCAGATGATACAATTAATGATGCAGTCCATGAATGACAAGAACAACAATTGAAGATCAACTTCAAACAATGGCCCTAAAGGTAGTCATTCCAACAATTTAGGATCCAAGACTCAAAGTAATAAGGTCATGTGCCCCACACAACCCACATTTCTACCCAAGCATGGTCCAAATAATGGAGGGGAAGAATAGAATCTAGTAGGAGATATCAACGCAAGTATTGAAGCTTATATGCAGATTGATCCGAAGATAAGGCACCAACTTCCATTCATTCAATTTTACAATATAAAGAATGGATCGACGGGAGACCAAGTTACTCACCACCCCAACAGGGATCTGCAACACAAGGTGAGTAAGCTGACACTTTGATGGCTCAGGGAAGGTGACCGCACAAGCATGGATACAGAAGTTGGATACATATTTTTCTCTCAACCCCATGACCGAAGAAGAGGCTATCAAATTTGCCATTCTACATTTGGAGGGTTTAGCTCACAAGTGGTGGCACCATGGCATCATGACCCAATGGTTTGGACAAGTTTCTACATACGCAGATTTCACACAAAAGCTGGCAGAGAGATTTGATAGGAGAGGTCCTAAAGTATACTTCCAAGAGTTAACAAGACTCAAGCAAACAAGCACCATAGATGATTATGTTTCGGAGTTTCAAAGACTTGCGGTGACGGTATCTGATTTTTTGGATAAGAGGCTCATGTTCTTTTTCATTGAAGGCCTATCAAAGTCTTGTTATGGCTTAGTGAGAGCATGGCTTAGTGAGAGCTTTGGAGCCAGCAACATTGGAGGAAGCTATTCGAAGGGCTTTGAGTCTTGAAGATTCCACCAAGAAAGGGAAGACCAATGTCAAGAGTACACCAACTGGGCAGCCAAAGAAGCCTTTCATTAAGGCTAATCCTCCACCTAAGGGTCCTCCTTCAGGACCACATGACATGTCAAGGAATGAACTCTATAAGAAGGGCTTGTGCTACTATTGCAAAGAAAAGTGGAATGAACTTCACAGATGCCAAGGGAGGGGGAAATTCTACTACATTGAAGTGGCTTCCGATGATGAAGCGAAAATCAAAGAAGAGCAACGAGATCACCAATGAGGGAGAACAAGAGGTTGTGATAGGAGGTCCCACGGGAGGAACACTTGCCACACTTTCAAGGGCACCATGATACCATTCCCTCCATGTTCGAGGAATTCTCTGAGGGCAGAAAGTGACAATGTTGATAGATAGTGGAGCTACCCATAATTTCATTGATACAAAGACAGTTGCCAAGTTGCGCCTAGGAGTAGAAGACTTTTAAGGGTTTGATGTGGCAACTGCTGGAGGAAACATCCTCTCTTGTACTAGACAGATCCAACAAATGGAGCTGATCTTAGGGGGACACAAGATGAGGGATGATTTCTATGTTGTGGACATCGGTGACACAGACATGGTTTTCAGGGTTCAGTGGCTTCATTCGTTAGGAGAGTACACCACCAATTACCAAACTATGGAGCCGAAATTCAAGCATAAGGGCAAAGAGGTTGTTCTCAAGGGTCTCTCTCAAAATGGTTCTATGGTAGTTTCAACAAAAAGAATGGAGCGATCCTTTAGGAGAGGTGAAGTAGCATGGGCAGCAGAGTGCTTAATTACGGACAAGAGTCCACCAAAGGAAGAAAGGACCTTTTCCACTGACATCCAGGCCATTTTGAACAAAAAGTGCAAGGTGTTTTGAGAGATTCCTGTTGGGTTGCCACCAAATAGGGCATTCCAGCATGTGATAGAGCTTGAAGAAGGAGCCAAACCAGTCATCACTACTCCATATCGTCATCTGAGGGTGTACAAAGAAGAGATCGATAAGGCCATTAAGGAGTTATTGGATATAGGACACATTCGTCCAAGCACGAGTCCTTTTGCCTCGTTAGTGGTGTTGGTTAAAAAGAAGGATGGGACACTCCGTATGTGCATCAATTATAGAGCCCTCAACAAGAAGACCATCAAGAACCGCTACCCTATCCCTAGGATCGGTGAATTGATAGATGAGCTACATGGAGCAGAGTACTTTTCCAAGATTGATTTACGTTCAAGATATCATCAGATTAGGGTCAGGGATGAGGATGTGCATAAGACAGCTTTCAGGTGTTATTATAGGCATTATGAGTTTTTGGTGATACCGTTTGGGTTGACCAATGGCCCCGCTACTTTTCTCTATGGAAATGGTGGTGGATTTTTCTCTATGGATTTTACTGATTATTGCAAGCATACAAGGATTGTTAGATAGGAAAACAACTCCACATACTCCACAACAAAATGAAGTGGCAGAAAGGATAAACAAGGGTTATATATGATACATTCTTATGACATCTAAAAGCATGTAGGAGGGAGGTTACATTGGAATCTTGACCAGCCTTATGATAATGCTGGACACTTGTCATGAAGGATCTAATGCATTGGATGCCCAAGTTTAGGTAGTCAAATATTTTTGGTTATAACATTTTTTTAATGCTAATAATAGCTAAGGGCACTTAGACCAAGGAGGGTATTGGGTTCTGAGTCCAACCAATTTCGGCAGCATACCTCCTTTGGGCTAGTAAATGATTTCCAAAGCCATCCAATGGTTTCATTTTGCAATTCTTCTATAAATTGGAGCTTGGACTAAAAGGTTGGAAAAGTTGTTTTGCAAGTTGTAGTAATGAAGTGTTGCAAGAATTCAAAGGGAGAAGTTGTATTGATGTAACTATTTTGAAATATTAATATAAGATTTAATCTCTTTGGAAGTGGAGTTTTTTGCTGCAAGGGTTTCTCTACATATATCTTGTGTTATGGTTTGCATTCCCTCTCTAGTTATTTCTATTTCCATTTATGATCTATCATTCTAATTTCTTATTGAGCTTGGATGCATAAAGTTCAACATACTTTCATTGCGTAAGTTATATCCATCCTGTTTTTACATATAAAAAAGACTGAATTCTAGTCCAGCCTTTGACAAGGATACAAGAAAAGTAATAAAAAACTTATATAAGATATAAAATTTATATTGTAAACATATAATACTACTCAGAAAGCAACAGGAAATTCTGTTCAAAAACACTAAAAGACCTTCATAACAATAAGCACCAACAAATTAGAAAATGGTAAAGAGGTAAGAACTGTGCACACACCGCATGACTGGTTTTATAAGGTTGGATCCCTTTGAAACCATGCTCTCTTAATTTTACGGGAACAGCTAGCTTATTTTGGGTGGCAGAATCAATCGGTAAAGTTTTTATATCATGGGAGTTGCTTTCCTTTAGTGATCCCTTCACCTCCAGAATCTTTTTTTGTGCTTGTGCCTGTGTCTGTATGAAGAAATCAGGCCAAGTCAGATTTAATGTAAGGAATTCATTGAATTAAGAAATTTGTATAGTAGATAAAATATTTGACTGAGAAATAAAGACATCTAGACTAAATCATTTCCCAAGAAAATCCTTCCTTAAAAGCTGAGAACTTACATATCAAAAATGTTATTATCTAGATAAACATCATAATCTTTAATATTTATTATTTAATATACTAAATTGTGCTGAAAATTATCCTGGAAAGTATACACTGTAATTTCTTGAACCATTAGTCCAGGAGACTTGAAAACTATTAAATTTTATGGAATGTGAATAGAAAGAAATATAATCTAAAACTAAATCAAACGTAAGACAAACAAATCAATCACACATTCAATGAAAACTAAAACTTAAATATATGTTACACCAAGAGGTCTAAAGAAATGCCCAAAGTTGTAATAAAGGTAACTTTTTGGAATGTGAAGTAGCTATACAGAAAGGAACAGTCTAAACTGTAGATAACTAATAATTCCTAATTAATTTCCAAATTTATAAGTTCTAATCAGCTGGCAATAAACTTTAGGATATTTGATAAAATAATTTACACATGTTTCCTAATTTATATAAATACCTGCATGCGTGTGACCACAACCCATATAGGATTTGTCAGCAATACATTCAAGCACCTGCCCACAGTGTAGGACCAAAGTTAAGACCAAAAGGCCACTGTAGTGAGACAACAATGTATTTTGTAAGAGAACTCTCATCCTAACATACTGGTCTATAGTCTCTGTACAGAATCCAGTACAACTCCAAATTGTTCACATTTATTATGTGTATGTATATTATTTGAAAATGGGAAGCAAAAAGACAATTTCAGAAAAGCAAAACTGATCGTGCAACTTACAAATACAAATTTTTTAACTACCCACAAATTACATTGAAATACATACCCAGCAAATGCTGCAGAAAGAAGTGAAGAAAGCATGCCAACAGAGCCATCACCTGTGCCTCTCTTCTTATGTCGAAGTGCAGTGGCCTCTGCTCTTGTTCTAAAGATCTGATAGAAATAATAGTAAACACCCTACATGTCAAGAAGACTTTTGTTAGATCCTACAGTGCTTCGAAAAGAAATATATTGGCAATTGTTTTTAGTAAATGCAAAGAAATTAGATGAGAAAAATTTGCTAGGAATGACTTACTCCAAAAAAAGAAGCAGCAATATATAGATTTTGAAAAGTATTATATTACATCTACCATATTAAATGGTACAAGTTACAACAACCATATCAAAAGACAATGCAACAAGCTCATTAAGCGCGGCAGCAACTACAACTACTAAAACCTTCTTTAATGACCTACACCTAATCACACTTCATTACATTATTATACTAATATATGCATATACTGGTACCCCCCTTAATGACCAAATCAAAAACCACACCAAGCTTGTCTCAAAATTTGAGAAGGTAACTAGGACCAAGGCGTTTAGTCATTAAATAAGCAGTCTGCACCTGAGAAGAAAAACATGAAGAGAGTGTCTTCACGATTCACCAGTTACAAAATATGGTGATGATGAATCTCAATGTGTTTGGTTCAAGCATGATAAACTAGATTCTTCACCAACTTCAATACTCACTGATTATCACAGAAAACAGAGTAGGAGTATGCTGAGGATCTAAAAATTTGTCAAGGTTCTGAATAACCAAACTACTTTGCGACTGGCACTCACAGCTACTTCATACTCAGCTTCAATGGAGGATAAAGCTACAGTTTGTTGAAGCTTACTTTGCCAAGAACTCATTTCTGAACCCAAGGAGAAGATGTAGCCCATCGTAGACCACTGATTATCCACAGATCCTACCCAATCAGAGTATGTATACACAATTAAACCAAAATCTCCAATCCTCTGATAGAGTATGCCAATGTCAAAAAGTACCTTTGACATATCGCAAAACTCACTTTGTAGCTATCCAATGAGAGAGCTTCAATCTTCACAAAAACTGAGAGTGAAGCATAGATCCGGTCTAGTGGTTGTAGGATATATCAAGCTACTCACCAACTGTTTGTGGTGTTATTCATCAACTAGGGATGAATCATCGGATGTTGACAACTTCAGCCTGACCTCCATAGGTGTAGAAAATAAATTACAATTTGCCATCCCAAAACATTCTTAATATATTTGATTTGAACCATGAAGATTTTATGATCAGATTGCCAAAACTCAACTTCTAGTGTAGGAGACCTAGATTTGTCATTTCAAAAGCTACACACAACTTTGATTTTACTTGCTACACTATAATGTCTATGCTAGCTCCGATGTCAAGATCATCAACTGTAATGTCCACTTTTTGGAGATAACAAATTAAAACATATTACAAAGCAATATTATACTTCTACTCATATTTCTTAACTTATTATAGGAACTAAAATTCATAACATACTTAATTTTATTAAATTCCTGTTTAATTGATATCATTTTTCATTCTAGTTCTGACCTTTATCTGATTCTAATTTCCGATCCTTAGATAAGGGGGCTTGGTTGTCTACGGGCGCAATGACACCACCTCCTTAATGCAGCCCAGATGTTAGGATCAAGTCCCTTCACCCTTGGGGCCCTCGGGATGGATTTACTCCGCCTCTCCCTAACAACACCTGACCTCTCTAAGGGGGAGAATTAGAAGCAATAAACACTAGAGAATATAAGTTCTGGTCTTAATTCATTCTAATTCCCCATTCTTGGATAAGGGGGCTTGGTTGTCTACGGGCGCAATGACACCACCTCCTTAATGCAGCCCAAATGTTAGGATCAAGTCCCTTCACCCTTGGGGCCCTTGGGATGGATTTACTACGCCTCTCCCTAACAACACCCGACCTTTCACAAGGGAAGAATTAGCATTCGTTAAGTACTCAGATTATGAATATATCATGCGTAAATGTGTAATAATGAGATTATGCTCAATTCATACATAAGTATGACGGATTTTAGCATTCTATATATATCATCATTGAACAATCATAAATGATATCTATTTACATCTTATTTAAATACATATACATCATTGTTTCTAATTGCCAATTTATAATAGTTCTTATATATATTAAAATATATATATATATCAACATATCTATATATTAAAATATATATACACTTATAATATTAATTTATTATATTTAAATTCTTGTTTCATAAGCTGATTATTTAAATACAGAATTTATCATCTGTATCCTTAATATATTTATCAACTTATTATATGAATTTAAAAAGTACTTACCTGAATCTGATCTGCAGAAGCCTCTCTTTCAGCCACCGATAATAAAGATTTCTTCTCTTCTTCCAACTCTGACTATAATGTATTTGCTGCTATACTCAGGAATTACTCCTTGTATTTATGTTCTCATTTGCTGTTCATATATTTGTCTTTAAATCTGATTATATTATTTTGTTTAAACTTTCTTGAATGCATATCTCATTCCATTCTATTCCTTTCATCATATTAATATAGCTGTGTTTACACCCAAAAATATATTCCAGATTTCTAATTTATTTTCTCATCTGCATATTTATTTCAGATTCCATATATTTCTCATTTCATTTCCACTTTGCTGCTTTATAGTCTTCTGATTGATTTTCCTATTTTCTAATTATATCTCCTATTTCTTCCTTTTATGTCTGCTGCTGTACTTAGAAATATGTTACAGATTTTCTTATTTATTTTATTCTCCATCATTCCCTCACAAATAGATCACTTATAATACAGCTGGATCCTTATTTACTAGCAGATCTCTTTCTTTATTTCCTACCGATGATTGTCTTGTTTGAAATTATCTTCATTCTATAAATGCTGCCCATAGACACGTCCCTTCATGTTTCCTGTCTTTTGGCTTTAATCGCACCTCTCTAGAAGTACGTATCCTTTGCATATGGTAATTGCTCTTTTCCACTAATCGTGGCTGTTTGTATGGTGATTGTTTGTTTTATTTGATAATTTCTATGCCTTCATTACTAGGGATTGCTATTGTTAGATTTATTTATTTATTAACTAAGGCACAGTCATTAATAATAGTATTGGTTTTATGAATGTTATTATTATTATTATGATATTTTCAATTGATTAATTGCTCTATTTGTTATGATAATTGTATTAATTATATTTTGTATTTATGGGTTACTTTATAATATTTATCTTGTAATTATAAATTGTGTTTATGATAATCATGACATACATAAAACAGTTAAGTTATTATTAATGTGGTATTTACAATTATGATATTATCCATGATAATCATGATTATTTTTAAATCGTAATTACTCATATTTACTCAGATACTTATTGGGTGTTGACACATTTGGTGCTATAGTTTTGAGGGGATCTGACATCAACATATACAATTGCAGTTACAATATCATTACCATCGCTTTTGACATAAAGATTTGGAATAGAAAAATTCAATGAAAAATCTTTTAGATGTTTCACTACTACTCTTGATACCAATTAAAGAGCTTGCTTTAAGCCCCTTACAAGAACTCTTTATAAACTTGTAAACCAAATGTTTGTTGATGTTATAGCAGCTCTAAAAGCTCATCCTTCCAGCCATTTGAGTCAAGACATAAAATTGTATATAGCCTATCAGCTATTTATTTTATTGAGAAAATTAAAGTGAAGAGGCGCTTCACTTGGCAACAATATAATTTCTAATTGGGCCGACCTTCCTTGTAATTCGTATCTTTTATTTGTAATTATATTTTTGTATTGTGGCCGACCTTGGACATGAAGAGGTGCAACCTCTCTCACACTATGTATTTATACAAGGTCATTTCCATCCATTCATCCATCAAGCAAGTTCGATTCTTTCATTCATACAAGTGCGAATTTCATCAAGAGCAGATTGTGAATTTCTTCAAGTGCAGATTTTGATATCAAGGAAGGCCACTGCTGATTCAAAATCTAGAGGGAAAGGAAGGCCTTGTGACGGCCCCATTGTGAAGAGACCACAGCTGAATGATCATTATTTATAAGTGCAGAGAGAGATCTTTGTTGCTGCTTTTTCTCCCTCATGGATAGGTTTCTTCTGTAGTATACTATGTTATTTTCTGTGTCTTGATTCTTGAATTAAATTCTGAGTTTTTACATCCTGATCATAGTGCCCAACAATGTTCACATCAAGGAACCTAAAAACGCTCAAGCTACATCATATAGACTTCCTCATCTAAGTCACTATTCAAAAAGGTGCCTTCCAACAAATTGAGCAGCTATGGATAGAAGCAACCAAAATGTGACCATCTTAGCATTAGGAGCAAAAGTCTCTTCAAATTCTATACCTTGATGTTGTAAATATCCATTAGCAACAAGATGGATCTTGTACTCGTCTAATGAACCATTTGCATCCAACAGACTTTTTACTTGGAGACAATTTGACCAACTCCCAAGTTCGATTTTTCATCGCATTACATTCAACCTTCATAGCAACTTCCCATTCTGTTATCCCTTGTGCCTCGAAAAACTTTTGTGGTTTAGAAACTTTAAAAAAATCAGAAGATACAGAAAATTTAATATGCTCAGTCGTTGAACCAGCAACCATTTTCCTTTTCTCCAAGGACATTCATTTGATTGAGGAAGATCCTCATACAGCTTCCAAAGTGGAATAGTAGCATTTAGGTCTTTAATGTGTCTCAAGTGAATGCTATAAAGGCAAGGTTATCAATTGGAGCCTTAGTTGGAGTGGAAACACCTTAGTCTTGTGCCTCTGATCTGCAAGTGGTGAAGAAGCAACCAAAGGTTGACTTTTAGGCTGACCTAATGAATTGGAAGGTTCATCCTTCAAAGGTACCATAATACTAAATTCAAGTTCTTTGTTGACTTCCTATTGAACATTTGAAAAATATAGCTCTGTCTCTTTTACATCAACAGCCTGCTTAACAATGATCTTGTTAGAAGAAATATCACTAAGCTTATATGCCTTAAATTGTTAGCTATAACCAAGAAAGAAATAACTGATACTCTTGGAATCTAGCTAATGTATTTTCTATTCAGGAACTGAGGTGTATGAGGTTCAACCAAAAACTCAAAAAGAAGTTACCTCAAATTTGTTACTGGTCCAAGCTTCCTCTAGTGCAATTTTCTACAAGGATCTCCACAGACATCTATTTAGGATGCAAACCATTGTGTTGATAACTTCTCCCTAATATTGGTAGGGCAGATTCCTGTTGTGCATCATGCATTGTGCCATCTCCATGATAGTCCTATTAAAACTTTCAACCACTACACTTTGATGTGGAGTGTATATTGTAACCATTGATTACCAAATAGTACATTGAGTTGCTTTGGAGTGTAGGGTTTTTCTTTCGACAAGGTTTCCCCACATAAATCAATGTGTTATGGTATACTGCTTTTGTGTTTATTTCCTTGTACTTGTATGATCAATTTAGTTTTTTATACATATCTCCTCTTGTACATTGGTATAGGAAATGTATTCTGCATTTCTACTTCCTTTTAATAGGGTGCTCTACCACTAAGCTACTCGTTCCTTTAAAGTTCAAAATGTGGATTGTTCCCACAACCCCTCTCAAGCAACACGTGTTTGCTTGGGTTTCCTAGTTTGGCTATGATGCCATCTTGAGTTTTCCATGTGCCAAACTAGGACTTAAACCTAGGATCCCCAATTTGCTGCTGAATTGTTTTACTACACTTGTTCCTTTCTGTTCTAAAGTGTTGATTATTTCCAACATTTGACTTTTCTGAATCTTCATTGACTTAAATTGTGAAGATGGGTTACATGGTGCTCTTTTTCATATAGTCTAGTCCTGCCAATTTGGCCAATCAAACCATGAGGGAGGGAGCAATGAGGTGTTGTCAACACAGAGATGTTGAAATGACTAGTTAAGTTCCATTATCCTCTCTTCTCAATTATACTTAGAGAATAAAATGGAATTAATTCTTTTAATCATCACCCTCCCTCCTTTTGTACCATAAATCTAGGGAATGGATTTGGGAAGAATTATCATATTCACACAATCACCCCATAAAGTTGGTGCATACTGTAGAGAGACAAACACTTTAAAAAGTGGAGAACGCATCCATTGAAAAGATGAAAGAGGTTGGCACTCACATGAAAGCTCACAAAGGTGTCAATCACATGATAAAAGTTCTTAAGTCCAATTTGGAAGATGTAAAGTTGAATCATATTACCACCAATGAGTATAAAAATATTTTTATCTTTGTTCGTCTGTTTATTGTGGTCAAGGTTCTAAATAGGCATGGTTCTAATTGTACATAGGTAAAACTAGGTGGTCATTCTAGAGCCTATACTCAGAACAATATGCAAGGCAATATTGATATACAGAGAACTGAAGTTACTT
>VDFB02352929.1:0-13531 GCA_007258455.2 Sequoia sempervirens
TACTCGACAATATGTTGAGGACTTGGCCTCCCACTTATCGTATCCTGCGTACATCGAAAGCCACAGCTCTAAACCTGATAAAGGCTGCAACAATGTTGTTGAACATAAACATTATTCTATCACTTCCATAGCATCTACATCAGTGTAGCCACTAACCAACAAAATTGACTAGCATCAAGGCGATGTGCAAAAATGAAAGAATAAGTCAACAACAATACGATCCTTTACAACAAGAACATTTTTACCCAAGGATCCATCAACGCTTTCAATCATCTTTTTCTCATGCTGTACTGCAAGTGCATCCTGCAACATCTGACCCTGTTAGCTACTCCAAGTTCAAGTGTAGAACCACCTGTACTGACAGACATAAGAGTTAACTCTTTACTTGCATTAATTACCCTCTTTAACTGTCCTGTGTTTGCAAAAGAACGATCAATCTTAATCTTGTGAGAATGTACAATATACTGAATGCCATCTTTAAACAAGTGATAATGATTCTTTTCCCTATAGAAAATAGCTTTCCTGTCATATAAATAAGGGCTTCCAAGCACTATCCCACAGATATCCAGTGGAACTACATCAAATTGTACTTCATCCACAAATTTACTAGTGATTGTGAATCTTAAGATGCATTGTTTTGTTACTTGCAACTTATCATTTTCACAAATCCAACCTAGTGGATAAGGTTTCTTATGTTGTGTAGTTTTTAACCCCAAGTTCTTTACAACACTTTCTGAAATTAAATTCACCTGAGATCCACTATCTATGAGTGCATCAATTTTAGTGTTCTTAGCCATAACCCTTAAATGAAAAAGCTCATTCCTTTTCACATCTTCAGAGAAATCATTAACTTTAGAAGTAGAATCACAACTACCAACAGAAACACCAGAAATAGGGGTTTTACCTTTTAGACCCATCGCTGTTATCTTAGTCTCATCATCTGAATATGAACCAAGATCCATAACAACATTTGTGGATTTGTCCTTACCCTTCTATTTCTGATTTTGTCTCTGAGCCCACTTAGGCTTCAATTCCGGATGTAACTTCCAACAATGATCTTCATCATGACCTTCCTTGTCACAATGAGTGCAAGAAAGTTTCTCATCCTTCTTAACGTAGCTGCCTTCTTTCCTTTCCCTGTCTCTGCATTCTTAGAAGATTTCTTTACATCATTATCAAACTTGTCAATGAAAGATCCTTTACCCCTTGACTCTAAGTGTGTAGCTTGAACAGACACTTCATCCAAATTACAAGGGTTCAATACCAAAATGGAATGCCTAAGGTAGGAATGCAAACCTCCTATGTACTTCAACAACGTGTCCTGAGGTATACAAAGGAACATTCAAAGAAATAGCCCTTTTCCTGAATTCATGGGTGTACTCTTGGACAGTTTGACCTTTCCCTTGCCTAAACATTTTCCAATCCATCATTAACTGCTGCATATGTCCTAGGGGATAAAACTGCTTCTTAAGAGCATTAATAAATTCTGCCCAAGTTAAACTAACTCTACCATGTTGTGAAACTTCTGCCTTAGACTTACTCTCCCACCAAGTTAAGGCTGTACCTCCTAAACGAAGAGTAGCTAATTGGATCCTATCAACATCATCTATTAGGTTTTGGACTCTACAGTAGACCTCTATTTGTTGAATCCAATCATCCAATTTTTCAGCATTAAGTTCACCACAATATTTAGGCAAATCAAATTTTACATCCAGTTTTATTTTAGGCTTATACCCACTTTTGAAAGGATTAGAAGAAATAGAATGAGGAGAAGATGGAGAAGAAGGAGAAGGAGAAGAGGGAGGAGAAGAAGAAAAGGGATGATCTGGTTGCTTGCCACCATCTTCATGATGTTTCCCTTTCATGTCTTTGCGATCTTCTTGCTTTGACGAACCTTCTTCACGTGCCTTCCGTTCTTGTCTCTCCTGAAAAAGTATGTCCACCTTTGCCTTCATCTCGAGGAATGCTTTTCGAAACTCCTGCTCACTGATTTCTTCAGGAACCTCCATTCCAGAAACTGACATCTTCAGAAATGTTCTTCGCTTCCCGATCTCAGGATCAAAGTTCTCGAGCTTTCCTTCACCCTTTTGAATCCTGGATCTCGTTAGCATTCAAGAAACAAATAACTGCAATAGTAGTCAACTGAGCTCTGATACCAACTTGATCTGTATAGGATCTAGACTAGATTGCAGTATTTAAATGCTTAACTTTTACAATGCTTTTACAATGATTATTCCAAGTCAATTAAATCAAAATTAACTTAAGGAAATAACAGAATGAAAGTAATAACAAGGTGATTTAACAGAAAGGAAGGAAATGAGAGACAGAAAGAGAGAGAAGAAGAGAAGTGCAAACAACGCTTGATAACGGAGTTCGTCACGAAAGTGACTACGTCTCCGGGTCCACTCCAATAGAGAGACCGATCCGATTAACTCCAAAATCGATTACAATGCACCACAATCATTCTCCAAGCACTTCGGCAGCGTAACGACGCTCTGATATGCAAGAATGATCTGAAAGAATCTCCACAAGACCTCTCTTTTGATTATCTCCACAGCTCCAAGACTTCGTCACCTGAAAGAAAACTTGAATTCCTCTCTCACCTTACACCCCTTTTTATACAAAG
The DNA here is from genome assembly GCA_007258455.2 of Sequoia sempervirens. Taxonomy (NCBI): domain Eukaryota; kingdom Viridiplantae; phylum Streptophyta; class Pinopsida; order Cupressales; family Cupressaceae; genus Sequoia; species Sequoia sempervirens. The sequence goes on from VDFB02352929.1 coordinate 2,627, forward strand.
AATTTTCTCAAATTGGCTCTCAACCAATTGATTTGCAAATATTCACCTTATCTCTCCAAATTACAAATCATATTTTCAAAAATCCCATAATCCCCCCATTTTACATAATAGATCTTTGAAAATCTCCCTTTTTTAAATATAAAAATCAGAATAAATCTTATGAATCAATTTAAGCCCCTTTTAATTATTTACTCCCGGGCTTATTGTTTGGGAGGTTTTGATTTTAATCCTTTAAAAAGGATTATAGTTTGTTTTTATATAGAAATTAGGGGATTTGATTTTAAAAAAAATAAGGCATTCGGTTTTGTGGTTGAAACAACAAAAACCGATGCCATTTAAATACTTAATACATTCGTTGGCTTAGTGGTTGTTAAGGATTTTCGAGCCCGGCCGGTGCGGGTTCAATCCCCGCCGGCCACACATTTCCCACAAAATCCGCTTTATAACTAAACAAAACCAGGCGCTAACCAATAAGTGTAAAGACCGCATTTGTAGGCGGATTGGTAGAAAGGCTTGCGTGGTATATGAAAGGTCGGGGGATCGAATCCCTTCCCTACCAACCTTTTTGTTTAAAAAAAACTGTCACCTTCAACCATCGGCGCAGGAAGAATGGACAACCGAGCCACGTGTCAAACGAAGATTAGCCGGGGGAGTCAACGCAGTTTCCTACTCATCTGCCACGTGTCCTGCGATCATTCGCCAATGACGCTGACGTGTCCGCTGACTCAGATCTGACTCAATGCCACGTGTCAGAGAACCATTCGCTGATGCTGCTGACGTGGACGCTGACTGGACTGTGACTAGGCTGCCACGTCACCGATGACTGTACTACCACCTGTGTGCTGACTCGACCGCCACTTCAATGCTGAGTGTACGAAATGACACGTGTCATCTCCCCATTGGTCCATTTCAGTTTTCGTACCATTTGCTGACGTCATCTGTACGGATGATGACGTCATCACTGTACCTTCAACTCCATCAAGTCAACCTGCAACTTTGACCGCTGATAACTCTCGCGTCCGATGTCGGATTTCGACGAAACGAACGTTGCCGGAATCGTCTTGACGAGCTCTTCGCGATGACGCTGGTTTCATTGATTTTTGACGATGCCATTTTTTTCACCCTCTGGACGCCCCTGATTCCAGTTTGACCGAAGGTTTGACTGGCCATAACTTGCACAAACGGACTCCTTTTCGCTCCGTTCAAGTTGCGCTGGAATCAGAACGTCGAGCTCTTTCTGATGGTGCAGATTCTGGAGAAAAATGAGACACTTCAATTTTCATTGAAAAATTTCCACCGGATCAGTCCTACTCATGACTCATTCACCCAAGGGTGAATGGCTCTTTGTATAGGGCTCTGAAAATTCTTTTTTCACTCCTCTGATGTTGGATATAAGATTTTGATTCCTCCATTTTTGAATGTTAGAAGGCCAAAAATAAAACCTATAGGTGAGTTTTTGTATCTTGACAAATTTGATGACAACTTTGACATCTTTGTAAAATTGCACTTTTGAACAAATTTCAATCCTTCTTCACCTGTGAATCTGCAAACACACAAAGAGGAGAAATTGTTTGTTTTTGGTGTATAAGGATTTTCCTTGGTCAAACCCGAGTTTGGTAATTAAACCTTGATAATGAAATGAAAGCATAAATGGAAGGAATGATGAATGAACACTAGCTTGTTGCAACTAACCAAACCCTTTAATGGTTGACCTTAGAGGAATGAAGTCTAACACATCACTCCAAGGATTATATCTTGCATGAAATGGCTTGATTGGATGCTTGAAAATTTGAAACATACATCATAATGTTAGCTCCAAAAACATGCATGAACACACATAAATCTTGACATCATGATGGGAACTTGAATGCTATAATAATTGACTGATATATTTTCTCTCTAATGCTCTTGACAATGATCTTGTTGTTGTCTACATGAGTTTTTGAATGTTATTTCAATGGATTTATCTATGGTTTTAATTAAATGAGTGTGCAATAATTTAGAGTTTGAGAAATTGGATTGATTATGCTGAAAGATTGGGTGGCTTGATAAGGTTCCCTGGTCTTGATTGCATCATCTTTGCTTATATGAACTTCACCTCTAGCTTGCTATATTTCTTAGGATTTGAATTTGATAAAATAACCTTATATTTATAGGTGATTCCTTAATTTATTGACAATTAAACAAAAAAATACGAAAATAACAATTTGAATTTGAATAATTAAAATACCAAAAACATGTTTAAAAAAAAGGATCCTAAACTTAAGGAGGCCCATTCGCCCTTGGGTGAATAGGTCCTAGGCCCTAAACCTAGGACACACATTTTCCAAGATGTGTAATTTGATGTTTGCAATTGTTTAATGTAGGTTAACCTTTTCGAAAACAAAATTAATTAGGCTTTTAAATGCATCATTGAGTCAATTAAGGGATTAATTAAGTCTAATTAATTAAGGGGATGCAAACATAGTGTGGAAATGTAAAGGTGTACATTTTACTACACTACAATCACATCATCATCATCTATGTTAGGCTTCACTGAAACAAACTAGGAGTTAGATTTAGAGGCTTGGAATGTGGCCTTAAATGCATTCCCATTAGATGTAGTGAAGACTAAAGCTATACTAGCTTTCCATAAGAGTTGGCTAAAAAATTAACAACAAAAGAGCCTCTAATTGAGTTAGAATTTGGATTGTTTAAAAATAGAGAAGAAATAAACTACCTACCACTTTATGAGGATGAAATTGATCTACCCATTATCTCAAGGGAATTTGGATCTATAGATAAGAAGAGACATGTAGGACCAACCAAAAATTATTTGAGTTTGAGCTTGGCCTCATTTCTAGATACAAATTCACCTTATACACATTTCCTTTGATAAAACCTCCCTTATCATTGTTCCATGTCTCATTCAGAACATGGACAATATTTTCTGAGTTGAGATGCATGTTTCCTATGTATTCACATGATTCTTAAGTTGAAAGTCTGGAAAAATGTTTTTCTCCCAGTATTGGAACAATAGAGGCCTCATTAGAAGGATCCAAAGGATAAAATGTAAGAGATTCACTAGGTGGTCTTGTAGGAATTAGGTCCAGAGTCATGCCAAATATTTGTAAAGGTTGTAGCATGTTATTAATGGAGAAAATAACCAAAACTTGACTCTCACGTGTCCTTGTAGAGTAATTTTTTTCCTGTAACTAATTTATAGTGGTAGGAATTTATGAAATTGCCTTATATATATATAATTTTTAATAGCCACAAGATTTGAAAATATATTTGATTATGTCACATTTGTAGGTAGATCTTATATGATTTTACAACTATGGGATTTGATTAAAGATATTTTATAATAGATCTAGTAATTTTTTGGTTTTTATCACATTCAATAATCTATTATTTTCTTCAAATTTAAGATCATTACTCAATGTTATAACTATTTTTCCTACTAAAATAATAGCATGCTCTAACTTATACTTTCTTTACTAAATCAAATATTTCATCCAAGAATTGTAATGAAACCAATTTCAATAACCAATTCTAATATATACATATTTTTGTAAATTGAATATCTTAATTCATATAAAGGAAAATAATTTTAATCCAAGCTATACAATATCTTATTTCTAATCCGGTAATTTTACTAACACTGTGGCAGAAGATGCACAACATGAGGATGTGATGTCAATGAACAAAATGAATGAGACCATACCCTATTTAGAGAAGGATAAGAAAGAAGGGGAAATATCATGTGATTTCCTTAATAGTTAATTAGGCGCCCCTCGTGGAGACCTCCCTTCCATATTATGAAAATTTGGTGGATACAACAAAGGTGTATTCACCCATTTCTATAAGGGTAGATATAATTAATTAGACAAATAGATAACCCCTAAGAAAAAAGGAAAGAATAAGAAAGCACATGTAAGTGTAGAGACCAAGGTAGGTAGAACCTCTCAAAGGTAGATAAGACAAATAAAAAACACAAAGGAGATTAATTTTGGTAGGAAAAGAAGTTTGGATACATCCTCCAGGAAGAATTATAGATGAAGATTATTTGTTGGAATATTAGAGGGATCAATAGCCCTCATAAGCAATTAACTCTAAAAAATTTCCTTTTAGGGAATAGGATTGATATCCTTTTAATACAATAAGTCAAAATGAATAGCACCAATTTTGAATCTGTTGCAAAGAATGTATGGCCCTCTACTCAATTCTTTAGATCAATAATGTTGTTGGTACCTTAAGTGGTCTAGTTACTAGGTGGAATCCAACTAAGCTAAGTGGATCCTTATTTTATCATTCTAGGCATTGCTTGGGAATTGAGTTCTCCTTTATTGGTTCTTCTTATAATTTCTTAAATATTTATGCCCCCAACATGTGAAATGCAAGAAAATATCTTTGGATCAATCTTGCTATGAAGGTGATGGGTAATAAGGAGGATCAATGGATGATTGCTAGGGATTTTAACTCCCCTCCTTTTCCTTATGAAAAACTTGGGGGCCTAATGGACTACACCGATAATATGGCTGATTTGGTATAGTTGTTGAACTTTATTGGACTTATGGACATAGACCTCCATGGTCAGCTCTTCACTTGGACTAATAGGAGATTTGGTGAAAACCTTATCTAGGTTAGATTGGACTGGTTTATGATCTCCCCTAATAGGTATTCTATTAATTATCTCAACCTCATCGGTCTACCAAGAACTATGTTAGACCATAACCCTCTCATTCTCAATTGGAAAGATTATACCCCTTTTGAGGCCTTCCTCTTTAGGTACGAGATCATGTGGGCTACACATCCTAGCTTTAAAGATTGTATCTCTAGCTAGTGGAACATCCCCATTCAAGATTTTGTTATGTTTAGATGGAGTCAAAAAATCAAAAATATCAAAAACAAAGTGAAAGGGTGGAATAAGAGGGTATTTGTGGTTGGTTTTCACCTTAAGAATAAATATTGCTATTAATCTAAAGAATATTCAAGCTAAATGTCCAATGGTGATATTAATGAGGAAACTTGCCAAATTAAGAAGAAGCTACATCTTGACTAGACTAAAGTGTTAGAAAAGGAAGAGATCTTTTTGAAATAGAAGTCCAAAATATAATGGCTAAAATAAGGTGATTGTAACTCTGCATTCTTCAATTTATCTACTTAAAGCATAGGAAGAGGAACTCAATTTCTCTAGACTTATGGATGATAATGGAGTGGAGAGTACTATGAATGAATAGATTAGGAGGATAGATTCTAAATATTTCCAATACTCAATGATGGAATATAATACTAACTATTATATTGCATTAGAATAACAGTTGTTGCATAGCACCCCAGTTGCTTTATCTAAAAATAATAATGATCTCCTTTTAAGGCTTGTAAATTGGGAGGAAGTTAGGACTATAAATTTTAGTATGTGGGCTTTTAAATCTCATAGCTCAGATGGATTTCCATCAACTTTCATTTTTAGGATTTTTGGGACATTATTAAAGAAAACTTCTTCTTGGTTGCTAAAGATTTCTTCAAATCTAGGAAATTTCTTAAACTAAATAACACTTTCATTACTCTCATCCCTAAAATACCTAATACCTCAACCATGAATTATTTTAGACCCATAAGCCTATGCAACACCATTTATAAGTTCTTTTCCATAGTTCTTATTAATAGGCTAAAACCTGTTTTGGAGAAAATGATATGTCACTGTCAAAAAGGTTTTGTGTCAGGTCATCAAATTCTAGATGTTATTTACACCCATTAAATCTGTACTCTATGGATAGAAGTAACACCTTTGGTATGGCCTTTAAATTAGACGTATCCAAAGCCTATGATAAGGTGTCATATAAGTTCATTTTTCAAGTCCTAACTAAATTTGGCTTCGACATGACGCGTCTTGTAGTGTAGGAAAAAGTATCCCTTTTTCACACTTAATTTGGGAATAAATATTAATAACAAAATGAGCTAAATGATGCCTTAATTTAGTGTTGTAATATGTATTTTACATATTCACATTGAGTTTAGGGCCTTATTAAATAAAATGGACTTAATTGTGCCGTATTTATGGTGTTGTAAAGTGCACCTTTACACTTTTAATTTTTCATAAGAATTCTAAGATTTCAAATGAGCATTATCAAGAGCATTTCAAGGAATTCAAGAGTAGATTATTGAAGAATTATTGCAGCATTCAAGATCCTATTATCATTTCAAAGTATCCTTGCATCATGCATGTTATTTGAGCTAATATGTTGATGTAGTGCTCAAGATCCATTCAAGCATATCAAAGGAACTATTCCAAATCAAGTTTTATGATCAAGATCCACATACATTGAGGCCAATTCATGCTATTTGCAGGTTTGCATTCCAAGGTTTAATCAAAGGTTTGGTGCATGGTGACATTGCATTTGTTCATTCATCATTCCTTCATGTTATTTGATTTCATTTCAAATTTTAAATACTCAAACGGGGTTTGACCAAGACAAACCCCCCATCACCAAAAATAACATTTTTCTCCTCTTGTGTTTGTGTTTGTAGGTTTTAGGTGGAAGATCCTTTAAAGAGCAAAATTGAAGAAAGTTGCAAAGTTGTCAAAGTTGCAAGGAAAGTTGTCATCTCACAAAAACTCTTCTACAGGATTTATTTCTGGATGTCCAACACTAAAACTCAGGAATTTGGGAGTACAGACACAGGATTAGAGAACCTAGAAAGAATTTTTTATAGAGCCCCAACTAGGACCCATTTTCCATAGGGAAAATGATTCCTTCGAGAGCTTCAAAAAAACACTTTCTGCAAAAGGTAGACAACATTTATCCCTTCCAAATTCTCCCTAAAGTCTTAAGGTTCCATCATTTTTATGTTTAAGCTTCTAAATGCACTTTATAGATCACAATTTGGAGTTTATTTTCTATTTTTAATCTTTCTCCCCAAAGTGCTATGTAACCTAGACCCTTGTCCTTGCATAAAAGGGAAATTTTTAGGATTCATACCTTGATTTGAATCACCTTTTGGTTGTTAGTCATTTCATTGTATGGATTTTATTTCTTGAATGAAATTAGAGAAATACGTCTATCATACTCCTATTTTCCATTATTCCATTGTAGTGAACCTCATTTTTCTATGTTTCATTTTGGTGAACCCGACCTTGTACAACATTCTACAAATTAGAGTCCTTTAAACCCTAGATCTAAGTTTTGCATTAGGTTTGCATTATTTGCATTATATTTAGGGTTCTTTAAATCTTGCATTAGTTTGCATTACATAGAGGGGTTTAAATTTGGATTTTTTCATTGTTTAAATCTAAAAAAATCAAAAATTTGCATGCATATTACATAGTGTTTGAATATTAGTGTATTTTTAATCATTCATATTCCAAAATTGTATCAAAATTTCATTTCAAAAAGTGTCATTTATTTCATCATTTATCATTAGTTTTACTTGCATGCACACATCAAATTTTGGAAAATTCTATTACAAAAATACTAGTCTAAAACCTGAAACAAAGAACACATCTAATCACTCAAAAATTGCATTTTTCAATATTAAAAAACCTTTTACTATGACACATTTTCCCCTAGGTGAATGAGTGCTTGGAGGCCTACAAAATTCAACTTTTTTGAGCTTTTTGTGGTTTTTTGCACTTCCTAGGCCTACTAGTAACCTATAGTATCAGTATGGAAAGTTTCAAAATTTTTATTTTATGCATCTAGGTCTAAACATCTATTTAGTGTAGCCATTTTTAAATCATTCCAAAATCATTTTAGTAGCAAAAATCATCACGACATTTCTAAAGCATTGAATAAGTTAGATAGCTTACTTTTTCATGTTAGCATGTTTCCTTTTAAGAGATGTGATTTTGACATGGTTAAGAATGGATTGCATAAGTAGAATATCCCCTCTCATGAGTTCAATTTAGAGCACATAAATGAGGTCATTAATAAACATGATATCCATCCTTCCACTATCTTTCGTAGTTATGAGAACATCTTAGAGCAAGAGAATCAAACCATTGACATAATCCTTAATATCACCTTGCTTATCCCTCACTCAAACTCTGCTATCTCTCCCATTTGTGAGGATGATATGATACAAGAGGATACAAGCATAGATAATCATGAAAACCATAATTGTTCTTCTCCTGATAGCTCTCCTATTGGCTACAAAGGTATCTTGGTGAAAGAAGATATAATCATTGAGAATTATGAAAGTCTTGTTTGTCCCTCTTCTTCTCCCCCTTGGGAAGATATTATGAAACAAGAAGATGAGATCATTGAAACATTTATTAACATTAATTTACCTAGTCTCCATTCATCTCTTAACATCTGTCCTACTTGTGAGAATGATTTAGTGAAAGATAATGTAATCATGGACAATTATGAAAATCACATTTGTGAAGAGGATATTTTGGTGTTAAGAGATCCAATAATTGAGAGTTCTAACATTGTTTCTCTCTTTCCTAATGTCCCTAAGATTTGGAAAGATCTATTTGAATGAAAGGATCCAATCATTGGTAAGCAAGAAAATCATAGTTATTCTTCTCTTGATGCTTCCCTTGTGATGAAGCTATCTTACAAAATCCACCCATAGAATGTGATCAACATCTTGTTTGCTCCTCTCCTAAAAGCTCTCCTACTAGGGAAGATTTCATGAAACAAGAAAATGATAGAATGGGTGCATGTATTTCAAACAATAGTAATGTGGCTTCCTCAGATGAAGATGATGAAGTGACATTAGCCTCCCCTTCACTAAGAGATCTTGAAAATAAGGATAAGTCTTTTGATGTTATGCACATTAGATATCCCTTGAAGCGATCTCCTTAACCACTCCTTACCATTTATCCACCCTCACATCGACCTCAAATTCAAAATAAACCTATGCTTATCTTAGAATCACCTACAAAGAAACTTGATAATGAAAATGTATCGCAAAGATCGAGATACAATACCTTTTCTCATACATATAACACTTCTAACAATCCACAACCAAGACAAACAACTCAAACATCCCTCCATTGCCTCAACCTATCTTGCCTAGTGCTCCTCATTTTCCTTTACATAGTGGAAAGGAGTATGATCTTATTGAAAAACTTAAAATCAGTCTTGCTAAGATATCCTTATGGGATCTTATTCAAGCCTCACCTAGTTATCATAGTATGCTTCAAAATTCATTGAAACAAGCTGTGGTTCCCCCTAGTACAAAATCGAATGATATGGCAGCCCTAGTTCAAGGAATGAATGTGATTAATTTAGATATTGTTTTTCACCAAATTGAGTTACCCTCCTTGGAGTTTCAAAAACAAAATGAAGCTTTCATGATAATAGCCCTTGTTAATAGAATGGGAATAAAGAGAACCCTTGTTGAAAGTGGGTCAACCCTTAACGTATGTAGCGTAAACCTTTTGGATACGATTGAAGTAGACAAAAGCAAAATTCAACTTGAATCTTTATCTATTTGTGGGTTTGATAACATAGGAAAAAAACCACTTGGTATGATTACATTACCTATTACATTTGGAAAGGTTACATTGTAAACTCCGGTCCATGTTATGCCTCATGATCTTTCATATAATATTCTTTTAGGTAGGCCATGGATTCATGAAATGAATGGGGTGCCTTCTACTCTTCATCATAAAATAAAGTATGTCTACAACAATAAAGTATTTACAATCAAAGCTGATCTTGAGCATACAATGTTTTACAACTTTAGAAAAATAAGGAAAATCCTTTGAAAACATTGACACCAACTACACAAGTGGAACCCATGCAAGAGAAATACAAAGAAAATCATATTGAGGAAGTCACAAAGCTATTGGAAGATGATTGGGGTTCCTTGAATTTCACACCTACACTCATGGGAGAATACAAGATCACAACAAAAGAATCTAAAAGGGAAAAGAAAAAGCAGTAATGTCGACAAAAAATTCAACAAAATCTTCAAAAGCATCCACTTCAACCACCTTAGGAGGTGAAAAAAATTATACAACACGATTTGATGAAGTTGATTACAAACGACCACCAAATCCAAAAGAAATGAAAAAGCTTTATGGAAGAGGTTATGAACTTATGAAACAACTTGGTTATAGTGGAAAAGGATGTGGTACTAGAGAATAAGGTATCTATGTCCCTATAGAGCCTAATTCACAAGAAACCACTAATGGTCTTGGTTATTGTCCTTCAAAAGAAACAAAAGCATCAAAAAAACCTTCACTCAATATTAACACTCTCACAAAAGATTCTTCTAGGCCAACATTAACTTTGGTGCATCTTGAACTAATAGATACTACATGTGGGAATATCTCATTAGATATGCATCAAGTTGATACTTTGTTTACTCATTATAATCAATAACATTAGTTACTGCTCCTTGCCATGTGGTAGTTGTAGTATCATAGTATATTCATTACCATGGATGAGGGCATAAATTTGGTTTTATGCAATCATATTTTTCTTTTTGCAAGGAGCAGCATATTGTCATCCATTTTTGGCTCATCCTTGTCCTATACTTAGTGGGGAAAAGGAGTTAGATAATGTTGTCCTAGTTTGGCACTTGATGTTGTCCCTTTGGCTAGTTATCCATCTTCCATGTATACATAAGAGCAAGATTGGGATGTGAAGAACTTGCTATAGGTTGAATCACATGTGCCTTACTAATATTTTTCTTTATTTTTCTTTTGCATATTTCTTTGTGAGGTTGCATGTGCATAATGTGATCCTCCTATACTGTTATGTTTGATGTATCTCTCTATTTGTTTACATTCTTCTATTTGTATCTACATTCTTCTCTATGTCGTAAACATTTATCTTTTCACTCTTCTTATGTTTTCCTTTTGGGGATGACGCAAGGCGTCTAGAAATTTAGGTCTCTTCCATGTTGACCTGAAATTTTTTCTTTGTTTTTGTGATGTAGGAGCATCTTGACAATCTTATGCTT
>VDFB02352930.1:0-42176 GCA_007258455.2 Sequoia sempervirens
GGTAAACCGTGCAGCCTGAATACCTCTCGGAAGAACAAATCAGCAATCTGAGTAGCCGTGTGTGTAGTAGTGATTGCGAAAAAGTGTGCATATTTCATCAATCGATCTACCACCACGAAAATACTATCCTTCCCTTGAGCTTTTGGCAAGCCCGTGATGAAATCCATGGATAAACAATCCCACTTCCTCTCAGGGATAGGAAGCGGCTGTAGAAGACCTGCAGGGTATGTGTGCTCTTGCTTGTTCTGCTGACAAACAAGACATTCCCTGACATACTGGAGAACATAGGACTTGAGACCCTTCCAAGAGAATCTCTCCCGTACCTGCCTATAGGTCTTATAGTACCCGGGATGTCCTGCCATGGGTGAATCATGCAATGACCTCAAAACCCTGTCCCTCATCTCAGAACCTGGAACCAATAAAATCCTCCCTTTGTAGATGATAAGGTCATCTACAAGTGAATACCTGTCATCCAACACTGATCCATCTACTATGCTAGAGGCCCATGGGTCCTTAGCATACTCTGCTACAATCAGGTGTCTCCAGTCTTCTGAAACCAATGTAATAGAACCCAAGTGAGGACGGCGAGATAAAGCATCAACAACCACATTCTGAGTGCCCTTGACATAAGAGATGTCAAAATCGTAAGACTGAAGCTTGCTGACCCATTTTTGTTGTCTCTCATTAAGATCTCGCTGTCCAAGAAAATGCTTCAGACTATTATGATTAGTTTTCACAGTGAACTTACTACCAATCAAGTACTGCCTGAATTTGGCCATCGCATGCATGATAGCCAACATTTCCTTATCATAGATACTAAAACTCCGTTCAGGCCCTCTTAGCTTTCTGCTCTCAAAAGCTATGGGGTGTCGATCCTGCATAATAACTGCACCAATACCCTCACCACTGGCATCGCAATGTAACTCAAAGGGTTTAGTGAAGTCCGGTAAAGCCAAAACAGGACACGAAGTCATGAGAAGTTTGAACTTCTCAAAGCACGCTTGTGCTAATGGTGTCCACTCAAAAGCACCTTTCTTAGTCAAATCAGTTAGTGGCGCAGCATGCCACGAGAACCCACTAACAAACCGACGATAGAAAGCACACAATCCTACAAATCCCCTGAGCTGTGTCAAAGTCTCAGGTGTAGGCCAATCAATGATGGCTCGAACCTTCTCTGGGTCCATGCTGACTCCTGCACCGCTGATGATGTGTCCCAGATATAAAAGCTCTGCCATGCCCAATGCACACTTGGACTCCTTGGCATACAAGGACTCCCTGTCAAGTATTCTCAGAACCTCATCCAAGTGAACCATATGTTCCTCCCATGATTTACTATATACCAGGATGTCGTCGAAGAACACTAAAACAAATTTCCTCAAGTGAGGATGGAAAACCCTGTTCATTGTCGACTGAAACGTGGCTGGAGCATTGGTTAACCCAAATGGCATAACCAAAAAATCAAAGTGTCCACAGTGACATCTGAACGCCGTTTTCTCTATGTCCTCTTCTCGGACTCTGATCTGGTGATAACCTGTTCTCAAATCAATCTTTGAGAAGTAGCAAGCTCCATGAAGCTCGTCTATCAACTCATCTATCCGAGGAATAGGATACCTGTTCTTAATGGTTTTCCTGTTGAGCATTCTGTAATCGATACACATTCTAAGTGTACCATCCTTTTTCTTCACCAAAACAACTGATGAAGCAAAGGGTGACTTACTCGGCCTGATGTGCCCCATAGCTAACAGCTCCTGAATAGTCTTCTCAATCTCATCTTTCAGACGCTTGGGGTGCCGGTAAGGAGTAATCATAATCGGTTTCGTGCCCTCCTCCAGTTCTATAATATGCTCAATACCTCTATCAGGAGGCCTGCCTGGTGGAATAGCACTGAATACCTTAGCGTGTTTGATTCGAAGTTCCTGCACATCCGGATGGTATGAAGAAGCTTGCTGATCCAACTGTGAAGGCATTAGCTTGCATTCAGCAGCCCACTCTACCATATCATTACGAATCAAACGCTCCATTCTCCGTAGTGAAATCTCCCTAAGGTTGCTGTCCCTGATGGCTTTCAGAACATGATTTGTGCCATCAATGGTAAACTTCATCTCCATGTCACGCAAATTAAGCGTGAACTCTCCTATTGCATGAAGCCACTTCATGCCAAGAACTACATCAGTTCCACCCATGTTTACCACATAAAAATCTGCCTTGAACTCAAAATTATTAAGTTTCAAAGGCAAGTCAGGTATCATCCTCTCACAATCGAGAGTGTTCCCATCTGCAACCCTCACACGAATGCCTTCAAACTACTGAGTTTGAATACCCCGTTTCTCTACCAACCGTGAATCGATGAAGTTATGGGTTGCACCTGTATCAAGGAGAGATATGACTCTTTGACCAGCTAGGATCCCACGGAGTCTGAAAGAACCCTCTTTCTGCATGCTGGACATATGAGCCTCCTTAAGTTCTGTTTCCTCTGCAATTTCTGCTTCATTTTCTGATTCTTCCCCATCTGTATCATAGATTGGAGCTCGCTGATCAGAAAAATCAGTCAATGGTTCTTCCTCATAAAACCACTCCATATGCTTGTTTTGCCCTTTTGGTTTGAGGGGGCAATCGTGATTAAAATCATACGGACCTTTGCAATAAAAACAGAGTTTTCTCCTTCTCAAATCATTCATAGTTTCTCGATCTAAAGGGGCTGCAAATTTCTTTTTCTGATCTGTATTATCAGCCTTCTTTGGATCTGATTTATTTTCCGTGTATGATGTTGTAGGCTTCGAGCTCGAGCTAAAAGGCTTACGAGGTGTAGATAGCTCCATGCTGCGAGCTTTCCTCATTGCCTCCTGTAAGGTAGGTGGATCAAAAGCTTTTATCCAACCTTTCATGGGCTCGAAAAGACCTTCAATAAATAATATGACCAGCCTTCTCTCTGAGATCCCTGTCACCATAACAGATAGTCTTTGGAATTCACCAGTGTACGATTCCAAGCTACCTAACTGTTTCAGCTGTGCTAAATCTCTGAAGAAAAGCTCAGGATCCCTTCTGTCAAATCTCTCCACCAGTCTATCAGTAAACTCCTGGTACGAGGTAATCCTGTCATGATGAAGAGTAGTCATACCATGAATCCACCAGTCATGAGCAACGCCATCAAGATGAAGTGCTGCAAAACGAATGGCATCCACCTCAGGCATGGGGCGTAGTGTCAGGAAAGTATCCAGTTTACTAACCCAGGCACGTGCTGTAACTCTGCCACTGCCATCAAAGTGAACTAAGGTTAGTTTGCTGGTTGCCTGTTTAAGATCACTCTGTTTGTGTCTAGGACGCCTGTCATTCCTGTTCCTGGTGTGCTCTCTCTTCTGGCTCATAAACCTGTCAAAGTTAAGGTGCTCCTTAACCCTTGGTGGCAAATTATCCCACTCATCATGCATAGCCATAATATTATCTGCAAAATTAATTTCACCACCTTGTTCAGCTTCATCCACTTCCTCAGCATCATCTCTGGTGAACGTGGGATATGTAGCTCTCTCATAGGTGCGTACTGGATCTATAATCCTCTGTGGCTGTCTATGGATACTGCCATCTCTATCTGAATCCAAACTCCGAGCTCTGTTTATTGACAAATTCTGAACATTCGTGCTGAGTTGTTGAAGAATAGTTGCAACCTGTTCTTGCCCTGCAACCATGCCTCTAAGCACGTCTTTGGCTTCTCTGTCCTCATCCTCCCACGTATTCCTGTGAGAACTTTCTCCAGCCCTGTTCGCCATATAGTCCCAATCTAATTCCTCCTCCTGATCTGCAAACGGAAATGGTGGAAAAGGATTTTGGTCGCCTCTTTGATTTCTAGGCCCACCTCTGAAATAGGACTTGCCAAAACCCTCTCTATTTGACTTCATAAATTCTCAAACCCCACAAGCTGGCAGGATGTGAGCTCTGATACCACTGTGAAGAGCCCTGCTGGCTCTCAGCTCAAAACCCTCTTTTCTTAAGTCTTTAAATGTGTTTTTAGAGTTTTTTAGAGAAATCTTAATAGACAGAAGAGAAGGGGCGCAGCATATTTTTGCTCATAAAAGATGAAGTTAATCTTATTTCTTCAAAATGAAAGTACAGAATGTATTATATAACACCAACAGATAGATTAAGAATGATAAACATACCAAGAAGGCTCCAGATTATTTTAAATAAAGAACTGGCCAAATCTACAGCTGGAAATGGTGAAAACAGGCATAAATGCACGCCAAGACTCCAGACAAGGCTTCTCCAGCTCAGAAATTGGTCACAAAGCTCTGAAAGGACTAGGCGCCAATGATAGAAGTCAGAACCAGCCCAAAAGGAAGGCGTTTCTCTCTTTCACTTCACACGCCTTTTTAAGGCACAAACCCCAATGCTGGCCGTACAGCTATGGAAAACAATGCAAGAAGACTCTGTGGAAACCTCTGCCTCTGATGAAGGAAGCGCCACCAAGAAACCCTCAATTATTATACTGAAGAACAAACAACTGCATAAATAAATCCTCTGTCTGCAACTGTAGAACTTCTGTGTGAAGCCCTCAACTGTACTGATTCAGCTGATCTTTCACAGCCTCAAGAGTACTCAACACTGAAGAGTTTTCCGTTCTCCAATGGACACAATGATCAAACCCTGGTCACAGGATATTGCTCAGAAGGAAAAATGCACAAGGCAAATCGAAATAGTCAAGATGTGAGTTTCTATTGCCAGGAAATGCCTTTATACCAAATGGCACGCATTTCAAGAAATGTACAGCCTTTCTCATCATTAAAATATTTTAATATTTTAATATAATCCTTTTCAATAGTTTGAGCGCACTTTTCAATATTTTAAGATATTAAAATATTAAAGTCTCCTTTTTGACATTTAAGTGATATAAAATATAATTAAAGTCAATGTGACTTTAATTAAAAAGGCGTTTAAGTTAATAAATTAACTTAATCACTTAAAATCCCGTAATATGCTCAAAACTCAAGATAATCTCGTGCCGTCAGAAGCTGTGAACTCCTGGAATGCAAGCTACATTTGTGATGAAACTGTCCAGCGAAAACCACGAACAAACAAACTCCAAAAGCAACCGACCCTCTATCAATGGCTGTACAAGGGTCCAATAAAGACTAACACAACTGTTCAGAGGCGTCTAGCCGAGGGACATCACAATTACCTACTACTTATAAATTCTTTGTTTGTCCTTGTTACTGCAATCCATATTTGGTGTTTGTGCCATGTCCCCTTCTCGAGCATAAGTTCGTTGATGACCCTTAATCTAATTCTGCATTTTTTTTTGTAGACTAATAGGATGGTAAAAGGGGAAATTAATTAAATAATTAAATAATTAAGTTATTGAAAATTAAAAATGAAAAGACAACTTATATTTAATTATTTAAAAAGGTGTTTCAAGTCATTATTTTAAGTGTTACTAGATCCATGGTGAAATTTTTTTTTTAGAAATGACACTTGATTATATTTTTATAACTTCGAAGAATATTTGTCAAAATGTGTAAAATTAAAATTATTTATTCTCTCAAAATAAAGTTATAAATAAGAGAAGTGTTTTCTAAAAAGCATTACATGCTTTTTGAAGCAATCTCATTTTTCAAGAAGGAATGTGTTCATTTTCTTCTCTTCTCGAGAATCAAAACCCCTTGGATTTGTAGAGCTGAGGAAGAAAACCCTCATAGTTGTCATTGTAGTTTCATATAGGGGTTGACAATGCTCTTCTTTAGGCAATGATTTTCAAGTTTCTAGTTTTCAGTGATATTGGGGTTTGTGAGTTTTAGATTTGGTTTGGGTTTTAGTGTTTAATTTCCATTTCTAGATTTTGTTTGCCATATGGATTTATGAAGATTTAACAATATTTATATTATTCTAGTTTGTGGAGTATAATCCTTGCAGGCCATATTCTTATGAATGTTTCTAATGACTGAAATAGTTTCCAGACCAGACCAGGTTGTAGAAGTTTAATAACTGTACCATGTATGAGAGAGCATATTAGAAAATGAAACAAGTTGCAGCCCTCTTCATGTTGTAGGCCATACACTGCCAAGCTTTCATACAGTTTGTACTTTCTGATCACAACAAATAGAAGAATTTTTGAAGGGCTTATCATTGCTATAACTGCTGTACCAGTATGGGAATATAATATAATTTGTTCATAACAATTTGAGACTTTTTGTGCTGATCATTGGTTTCTATGTCATACTATTAGTGGAATGGGGATTATTATGCAAGTTACTGATCGAACCCAGTAGGTTGGCTATATAGTGTGATGATGTTTCTGAATATGTCATTCGTTGTAGTTTTTGCTGTTCTATATTCACAATAGCCTTCAGAGACCTGTTCCCAGCCCTCAGAAACCTGATTGCTGCCCTTTGTGTCCTCTTGACAGTTGGTTTTAACAGTCTCCAACTCTATATTTGTTTTTTGTTTCATAAAAACCAAAGTGGGGGTTGAGGGGCAGCGCTCCTCTTGAGGGTCTGGGGGAAGACAGTCTTGAAGGCATTAATTTCCTTTGGCGGATTAAAAATGGAAAAACACACTTTTATTTGGTTCAAAAGTCTTTTATATTCTTGGGCTTTAAATAAGGTAAATTAAGGCTTATGAGGCTGCACAAACCTTCATGGTGCATGCCTTTTTTGCAAATGTAGTTAAAAAACTCTCTAAATTTGCACAAAGACATTTTCATAGGTTGGATTTGCTGAAAAAGGTAAATATATTGCATTCTTATTACATTTTTTGTATTTTTTAATGTGTAAGAAGAGAATATTGTCAAAACAGAAATGAATCTTGCAATAACTCACATAAAAACTCAGTTTTGTACTGTACAAAACTCCAATGTGGAGGAAAATGCTCTTTTTATGGTAGTGGCAATGAACTTCCTGTCCTCTTTATTATCTTGGGAAGATCATTACAACAAATGGAACTCCATTTCTTTTTCTACTTTTGTTTATCTCCTTTTCCTTATGAATAACTAAATGCTACAATATTTCTTTGATTGCCCATTCTCCAAAAACATGCTTTTCAACAAGTTACAGCCCCTCTTATGTAGCTTTTTGTGAATATGAAGGTTGTCCAAGGGCCTAGAGGAATTTTTGTGTGCACATGAAGCTAGAACGACTACTATACAGATTACATTTCAAATTTCTGATTTTTCTGCTGTTGAGGTCAATCTTATGGGTGATGTATTTGAACCAATCATTCACTTCATTGTTTTGTTTTCTGTTTTCTATACATTTGCTAGATCCAATATGCATCAGATAGGGTGTAAAACAAGAAATCTTAAATAAGATTATTCTCATTAGTGCTTTCTTCTCCCACATGCAAGTTCAGAACTTGCTTGGGCTAAGTGATTCAGTGAATGTGTTATGCTCTCATGGGGTTTGAGTGATTTCAAACTGCAGGAAGGACTGCTTTAGAAGACATTTTCTTGTAACAAGAATATGAATCGCTGATTTTATAGAGTAAATCGAGCATCCTCTTTTATGTAGTTGGTAAGGATCATAGAAGCTGTCTCCACCTAGACAAATTGGAGATTATAATGCTTTGGCCAGCAAAGACCCTATCAAATACCAATGGCTTCTTTATTGTTGTTTGAATGGGTGCCCAAACAAATTAGATGGGAAGATATCATGTGCCTCTAATGGTCAGAAAGTATGCTACTGAATTGGCTAGATGTATTAGTTTTTCTAGGTATGTGTCATATTATAATCGGGTAGAGATGTGATTTGCTTGTGGAATTGGGTAGGGTTTAGTTTTCATGAGATAGAATTTTGCAAGGAATTGTTTTTAATTTCTTGACCTGCGAAACCCTAAATGACCATCCAAAATACTAAACAATTGACATTATCATGCATTTCATTAGTGAAATTTACTATGGAGTCTTGCAGCAACAAGGAAAACGTGAAAACTGAAAAATGCATTTTGTGCCCTGGAGTCATAGGAACAACAAATAGGAGTGAATAGGATACAAAAACAACATTTAATCAATGTTTTCAATACATTTCATTTGATTGACAACAAACATCAGCTATCAAAGGAGTCACAACAATTAGAGAATGTTTTTGCATGCATCTATTTGCTTCTTGAGTCGCTTGCTACCGAGAGAGCAATTATTTATCAATAGCCTTTAGGCTGTTTAAATAAACTATTGGTTTCCTTATGAGTTGGTTGTTTTTGGGTTGCATTATACAATAATTTAAATTCCGGTGCCCTTTATTTGTAAGTAATATATTTGTAATTTTTTGTTATACGGATTGCTTAACATTTTATATATTACAATACTCTTTAGATGTTTCCTTTATCTAAATATTATAATTTCCTTTATAAGATTCATGCTTTTACCATGATATATATTATTTTATATATTATGTATATAGTTATTAATTTATTTATATTTTTTAACATTTTAGTTTTATGTATAGATTAATATATATATATTTTTAAGATTGCAGGCATCGGCTTAGCCCCCCTATAACCCATAATGCATTGGGAAATCTTGTTAACATGACTGGCAATGCTGGCACAACGTGCCCGCTAGTACCACACGAATGGGGGGATTGGACCTCATGATTACTTGCCGACAACAAGATATGTATAAATTACTATTAATCCTCTCATAAAATATATATAATTATGCATATCTAGTTGCTAATGCTATTTCATAAACTAAATTAATATTAATTTATTTATATTTGAACAAATTAATATTATTCATTTATTTTATATTATTTAATATTATTATATTTATAATTTTCATATGATTTTGTAGTATCCAACCCTTTCAAAAAGATTGTTGTACCAATGTATTGTACCCATGTAACCACACCTGTACATGATTCTTGCCAACATAGGTCATAAATAACCCCAGCAGCTCCAACCTAATAGGCCATCAAAATTTAATTTGACCTAGCATGTCAAGTAGGGATTATTGGCCTTCTCTAGACTTTTTTTGCAACCCACTTGTTGACATAACATATTAATAGTTACTGATTAATATTTTAGTCACATTTCAGTTACTTGGAAACAACTAGCAATAGATAGGCATAAATCCGCTTGCAATGAATTTATAGATGCAACAAGGAAACAAAATGTTGGGAAAGGTGTCTCAACCTTGCTCCCAATGTTAAGATTATAAAATGTGCGATTTTCAGATATAAAATGGAAGAATTCAATTTCTAGGGTACAAAGTCGGTTTTTGGCCAAAATATATATTCCCGGTTGTTTGGCACCACGTATGGGGATGCCTATTGCGTAGATCTCTTTGATCTTTTCAATTTAATTAAAAAAAAATAGTCCTAATCAGCCCACTAGATCAAAAGTTATGGCCTTGAGAAGTTTGCATAGGAAATCTAAAAAGTTGTTGGATGCATAAAAGAGCTGTAAAGGGGATATACACTTGTTGAATAACTTATGATGCATGTTATATCACATCATAAGACATCTTTGATTGGGGATAATTTTGGACATCATTTTCTAAGTGGTTTTAGCACATGGTTTTCTAATTTTTGTTTGATGGTTTTAGGTATTGTATCTCTTGAGTATTTTGTCATTGATGTCAAGGTGTTTGAGCTACTTGCTTGTGTGGTTGAGCTAGTTGCCTACATAGTTAATGTTAGACTTAGTGTCGATTATCAGTCAACATATGTGCCACCATGGAAGGACTACTTACTCAACATAATGTGTCAGCCTCGACTTGTCTATGGTTTAGAAGTTTGGGCAACTATTTTTTATGGATCTTCACGCTTGACTCAATTTATTGTGGTAGCTATTTTTCGTGACAGTTTATTCTTCTTAGTGAGGCGGTTTCTCCTTATCTAGCGACGACTTGTGTAAGGCGGCTCATAAATTCAAATTTGGAGGTTCAGTATGGTTGTCCTATGAAGGCTTTTGTGGCATTTAAATGTAATGATTTATTAGAGGTGGAATTATGAATTAAGTACACTACATTTTTATATGTGTTGAGGGCGATGATTGCATTATTCTCCACGATGTCATAGCAATACCATTTTTTTATGAAGTCGTGTGCTGTGGTTGAGGATGTGGCCTTTGATATGTGTCGTTCTGTTTCATCTTGTAACGGCCTTCTTCATGTTCGTGGTTCATGTATTAAAGTATTTTGGTGGTCTATGTTAATTGATGTGTGCATTAAAGATATTTGCCTTTGCTTCCTTTTAGGGTGTGTAACGGGTTCTGTATTGGGTGTGGTGATAGAGCATTGTGAGTTATTTTCAATATCTTCCACCAATTTCCAAAATGATTCATGGAGATTCTATGTCGAGTGTGTGAGGGCAATTCGATGGTAGTTAAATTTCATCGAGCAAGTCGCAAAATGTGATGAATTTTTTTTAGTGGAGCTGGTGGAGTTGTCTACGTTATGTGCTGTAATTTTGAAGTTGTAAGAAAATATATGGGCTTGTGTATGAGGTGAACTGTTGAGAAGATTGCGTATTGGGAGTGAGCAAGGAGCTTGTGTTATGTAATGTTCAAAATATTAAAAAGGAAGTAATCTTATACATTTCTCGGTTGCGTGAATGGAGGGTGCTAGAGAGATGTGAATTCCACCATATTCAATATTTGGAGTCAAGCCATAGATGGAGTTGGGGTGCATTTTTGAAGAGGAAACATTATTACTGTTGTATCTGGTACCTTGGTCTCAGCGTGTAGTCTATAGAATCCATATCTCAGAGTTGAATGAATGTGTTAAGGAAGTTTGAATGGTATGATACACGATTAGTATGTTATTGTGTACATATAGAGGTACTGTGCGTCATGTTATGGTGTGTATCGACCTTGAAGTTGGGTGGTTTGATCTTGCGAAAATAAAAATGGCATCACTATTATGGTGAAGATTGGGTGCATGATGCTCCAAGGTGCAGTTTGTGTAGAGGAGGGGGACCAATTGCTTTGGGACTCCAGGTCACAGGAGAGTCCTAAACAACAGGCTGCCTTGATCTACCTCAAGTTTTCCAAATGATTCAGAAAGGTTAAGGTGCTAAGGCTGAAAAGGAAGATCAATCTGGTTGCTGCTGTCTTTCTGCTAACCTGAGTGTTTTAGAGGGTCGAATGAGTTGATTTCAAGAGTCCAACCTGCTTCTTAGATAGCTCTCTGCCTGAGTACGACAATGCAGGATATGGACTCCAACGCGGCGCCATGGTGTCTCAGTGGCGTGCTGGCGTTCGTACAGACAGAAGGTCCCAGGGATAGATTGAAATACTGGAAATCCAACTAATAGCCTGACTAATGGTGTTTTATGCTATGACATAATAACATAAAAGGTATAGGAATGAAATACAACAAGAAGAATACTTTAACTAAGCTACGCTTGAATTGACGAAGAGGGGGTGAGAAAAGAAAACCTTCCTACCTGAGAGTCAAATACTCAAAGAGCTCCACACAAGAACACCTACACACACAAGAACAAGGAAAATGTTGGGGCTGTTTTTAGAGGACTGCCTCAGTGAGGCCCTCGCTTTGGTGCTTCCACCTCCACAGACAGCTAGATAGCAATGAGTATAGAAAATGATAAAGAGATGTATGGGAATGGAAGTGCCAAGCAATAACACCAATAATAGTATGCTCCTATGTAAATAGAATGATGGAAAAGTAATGGACAATGGAAGATATCACCTTCACAGCTACGTGCTCTCAAGGCAAGTAGAGGAAGGAGTGAGCTTGCAAGTTCTCCAACAACAACGTTGTTGCAACAAACAAAGTGGAGGAGCGAAGAAAGCAACAACTTGCAGCTACAATGGAGTGGTGATGAAGCTTGAAAGTGTGATAGTGAAGCTAAGAGAGTGTGTATAAGCCAAGAAGCGTGAAGAAGATTGAAGAAGAGGGATAGAATGAAGAATTAGGCAATTTGAATGGAAAGGAGGCAAAACACTGTTTGGCATCGGCCAAGGGAGGTAGAGACGTTATGCTTTGTCACCAATGGAGAAACGTAACACCTCTACGGATTTTAGAGATAGGAATCTTGTCAGGTCGTCCGTATGGAGTGCTCGCGTCCTTGACAAAATTCGTCCACTAACACGAAAACGAGCAGTTGGTGGATGGGGAAAGGTGGCTGTTGTGGGAATTGCATCATCAGGTTTTGTTTTCTAAGGTAAGGGTTATGTAAACGGGGAATTTTCCTATGGGGTGTAAATTCGCTCCATTAAATTTCCCCCCCACTTTAGCGAGCATACGTGTCAGTGAATGCAAGATAAAGTAGAAAGAAGTTGAAGAGAATATACCTGAACTGTCGAGGAAGCAGATTGCAATTTGGCATAGTCAGACACATAGGAGGTAGCTCTGCAGGTGCTCGGTCCTGCAGGGAAACTTTGTCATGAAAGAGAGAAAGGTGGCTCCACAGGTACTTGGTCCTGCAGAAGGTGAACGAAAGCTTTGCAGGTGCTCGGTCCCTATAGAATTGGCTCCATTGGTGCTCAGTCTCGTAGAAGGTGAACAAAGGTTCTACAGTTGCTCAGTCTTGTAGAATTGGCTACACGTGTGCTCGGTCCTGTAGAAGGTAAATAAAGGTTCTACAGGTGCTTGATCCTGTAGAATGAAAGTGCTTCATAGGTTCTCGGACTTGTGAAGGGGGCGCCACAGTTTTTCAGTCTTTGGGGGTCAGAAACGAAAGGCTCCATAGAGTCTGATTGGTCCTTACAATTGCTCGGTCCTGCAAGGCAAGCTTGACGAGGTGCTTGGTCCTCCAAGCTTGATTGTAAAAGCGGCTTTGTAGGTGCTTGTTCTTGCAAAGCAACATGTTAAGCTGAGGACACGACATGTTAGGCAAGTAAAAGTCACTCAGACAGACAATCATATCCAGAGAAAACAATTGAAGGAGAAGCTTTCAAAGGGGTCCCTCGGGAACCCTTGAAGATAGTAAGGGGCTTGTTCAAAGGGACACTTTGATTGAAACGCATAACATTTTTCACAAATGACCTTGTCATCAAGGAATCCTTTTGAAAGATCTCTTTCGTCAAGGAATCCGGTAAAAAGAATGGCCTTCTCAAAGGAAAGTTTTTAGATTCTTTTTGCTACGAATTCGTTTCTGAAAGAAAATCTTGCTAAGGGGATCCTTTTTGAAGGATGTGATTTTTGAAAAATGTAGAATTTTCATTAATGGATTTGTTGGCCACCGAATTCACCTTATTGCAAATTAGAGAGGTAGTAGGCCCCCTTAGGATGTGTTGTGACCTATTTCACACATCGCCCCATTGCAAATGGGGACCCCTGGTAATTTGCTTTTTAAGGTTTTGCTTTAGCGTTACAATTTCATAGAGTCCATGCATTAGGAGCTTGGAGTTAGAGTTCTGAAAAATCATCCGAGCCAATTAGAGAATTCAAGCCCAAAACAGTGCCTAGACGTCATCAAAGTGCTCAGAAGGTTCGGAGGATGAAGAACACCATTGCTTTTAGAAAATTTTGATACTTCCTATTTTTTAGGGATTTTGCTTTTTTGTTTTTTGCTTTTTCTATTTTTGGCACTTTGGAACCAATCCGGGAAGTAGCTTTTTCACCTGGTTTTTGCTTTTTGCTTTTTTTCAGCTTTTTTTGAAAGTTGACCTAGGGTTGGGTCCCATAGGTCATGTTGTCAGCGTTTTCATCTTCAGAATAAAAGTTTTGTGCCTCCAAGTATAAAAAGCAAGAAAAATCTCTAGGCAAGGGTTTTGTTCCAGATGATCCAGATGAGAGCAAGAAATTCATGGCATAAGCATCACCAAGTTCGCCATGCAATGGTTTAGCACACGGATGAAGTTCACCTAGAAGAAAATGGATATGGCAGAGATCAAGCCAAGTCAAGCCTTGGCATGTGAAGAGCAAAGTCCGCCCAACCAAGAAGGAGGATGAGAAATGGCAAGCTAAAGTTGAAGTCCGCCCTAGTCCAAGCAAGACATGTCCAAGTTACTTCCAAGTCCGCCATGCTATGCCTAGCCTAAGGTAAAGTCCGCCCAAGCTTGAGATATTGTGTCCAAGGCCATGTGAAGTCCGCCCTAGACAAGATGGCATAAAAAACCTCAAGTCTGCCCAAGTTAGAGAAATGTCAAGCATGAAGTGAAGTCCGCCAAGAAGTGGCAAGGATCAAGTGAAGTCCGCCCAAGCTGAAGAAAAGATGGCAAACATGTCATGAAGTCTTCGCAGCCAAGAAGAAGGAAGGAAACCTCATAAAATTTTCTAAGTGTTGATAGCTTGGAGAATAAAATTTCAAAATATGGTTAAGTGTCAAGGAAGTAATGGCAAGCACATGATGAAGTCTGCCCTAGGCCAAGGGGAAAAATGCCTAAGTATTGATGGTCTTGTTGGCGTAAACACTAACACCTCTGGAGTATAAGTTGGTACAGACAGCTATGCACACTACGCAATGAGTGCTCTTCAAATTAGGAGGGGAAGCTCTCTCGTTGTGCCAGACAAAAGTACCTGAAAAGGGAAATAAACTAAACTATATCTTGTCTTTTTGTCTCAGCTGTAAGAGGTACAAGGCTTTCAAGAAAACTATATACGTTGCAGCTAAGTATTTTCTGGTTTCGTAGATTACTAACTACAACTAAGCTAACTACTTTAAAACTATCCAGTTTCCTCTAGAAAACAGAGCATGAAGAAATGGAGCAGGAATGATTATTTGACGATAAACAAGTATAGATTCTCAACTTGAAGGCAAGGTGGCACATCTATCAGCTCAATCTAAACAAGTTTATGATTCACAAAACACCATACGATAAACAAGAACAAATTCTCAACTTGAAGGCAAGGTGGCACATCTATCAGCTCAATTTGAACAAGCTTATTGAACACAAAATAGAATCAATCTAACTAAGGAAAGAATTCACCATCATAATTGCATGAAACCCAAGTGGCATAATAATTCATCATAACAGTAAATACACATGAACAGATACAGAATGGACAATATTGAAGGCAAGGTAGGCACAACATATATTTCTCTCTTGTGCAAAAGTTACGTACAAATGAGCAAAAGCTCTTATTTATAGACATCAAAAGGTGTAGGGAACCCTAAAATCACCTTGAGTCAACTACAGTCTTGCAATGCATGCAAGATTTTATTGCTAAACCCTAACAAAGCAAACTATACAGTTAACTGGAAAATTACCATCAGTTAACCAGTACATCTAATCTAAATGGACAATGTCCAAGCATGCATGTCCTTATTGAAAGCAAAGTTAACTGGAATACTACCCTCAGTTAACTGAAAAACCCTAATCCTAACTCCTGTGAAGATAATCCCAAGGAAGAGATAAGCATGTATGAAATCAGCAAGTGAACTCAAGACTGAAAGTTGAGTTAACTGCTGCTCCTGACTTTATCCTCAAAACTAATTGTAGGTCCCAACTGGCAGATCACTCCAAGTTATCTCGGCCCAACACCTTGTCCAGGAACTCATCAATCACACTGTCTTTTGACACTTTGACGCTGTCCAAAACAATAATATGTTTCTTCAATTCTCTGTCACTCTCCTTGATTGTATGCATCTATTCTCTGACATCTTTAGCCACCTTCTTGAAACTAGCTGAAATTACTGAAATGTTCTCCAACTTAGCCGCCACAGGATCTCCCTCAAGGCTATCACGAATCAACTTTTCAAACTCAGCTTGCACTACGTTCAGTCCAATATACGTGCCATCCTCAAGAAGGTAATGACACGGGATCTGAACAACAAAGCCACTAACAAGTGCAAGAGCTCCGACAACATTATCCTTTAGTGAAAACAACTTGGTAGAAATCTTCACATAGCTCCATTTTGAAAAGGTGCTGCTCCTTCCAAGTGAAAACCTTCTCTCTATCTTCATCAAGCTCCAAAGCATCATATGCAACAGACAACTGAGATACAAGAACTCGATCCTTGGCTAAACTCTCTGCAATTGAAATCTTGAGCAGCTGGATCTCTTGACGAAGTTTATGTGGATCACTCCTCAATTGATACGAATCCATAAGAAGATGCTGACTTGTAACAATGAAGCCTTCAATCTAGTTATCCAGAAGTCTGCCATGACTGACTAACTGATCCAACTTTTGTTGTTTTGCAGGTGTATTCTGTGGAAGAATAGGTGCTCCACTCGAATTTCCGTGAACAAGATCAGAGATATATTGTTGAAGTTGACTGTTCTCAGCTTTAAGCAATGCCTTATCTTCTCCATCCTTCGTGATGTGTTCTTCAAGATTATTGGTGACAATCTTAAGAAGGCTCACGTCTGTTTCTCAAGTGGTCTTGCCAAGATTTGCCTCGGTGAAAGTAAAGTCATCGACTTCAATCTCATCTAGGCTCTTACCCTCTAGAGGAGTAGCAACCTCTATAACAATCTCTGACTTTGGAGTCTTCTCGATATGCACCTGCTTCTTGATTTTCTTGTTTGACCTCTTCTGATAATAAATAAAGGTTGTATGAAGGTTCTCGCCTCTGTCTCCCCAAAGTTCTCTCGAGCCAACAAGATTGAACAATATTATCAGTTCGAGGAGAGAGTGTCCCTGATGTATGAACCTGTGGTGGTTCGGTTATCTCTGATTCTTCTCGAACTAGTATCTTAGGCTCTAAATCTATATCAATAAGCTGCACGTGTGGTGAACCAGGAGGTGAAACACGTGGCTCAGCCTGAATGACTGTCTCCACTGCGATCTCAGGTGCATTCTCTACTTGCTTCTGCTTCCTTTTACCAGTAGTCCTCCCTCTTGTGTTTCCACTTAGTCTAACTCCTTTAGGTGGTGTCACAATAGCCTTGACCCGAGGCCTTGACCTCGAAGTAGAAGGCAATGAAGAAAAATCCACTTGCGGCTCTGTAGGAACTGACTTTCGCCTTCGTTTGCTCTCCAAGAACTGCTTGTTGGTCTTGATAACTAATGTAGACACATCCTCAATAGAAGTATTCTCCTTAGCATACCAATCTGGTGAGCGAAGTGGCTGCCAAGCAATTTGATCCTTGACATATGAATTGAGAAGAACCTCTCCATCATCATCTGATAGACCATCAACATCCTCTAATAGGTAATCAGAGAGCTAAGTGATTGTGAGTCTACAATAGTGACGACGACGAACTTCGAATTCATCTTCACAATTAGCCCAGAAATCTTCAAGTGCTGGCTTATGTGCAATCCCTTGCTCCAACCTGGCTGCATAATTACCCAAAGGATCATAGGAACGCCTCTCAGTATGGGATTTGAGTTTGAATCTCTCTATCTCAGTTGACATATACTTGGCATCTGCTGCAGTTGTGCATGTGAAAATGCCCAATCCAAATGAAAAAGAAGCTGCAGACATATGACGACTACGAAGAAAGGAGTGAACGTGCTGAACCTGTCTGAGAAATTCCATGAAGATGATCTTGTCTGAAGGGTACCTTGGTAACATCAAAGGCTCTCCAACATATCCATAAACCCGGATGTATGTGAAAGTAGTGAATTGGATAAACCAATCTGCCCAAGTCTCCATCGCTGATTTTGCTTCTGCAGAAATACGGATGTGCATTTCGTTGTCAAGATCTCTGACTGTCCTCATGGAAAAGTGATCATTCACTGCTCGGAAATCTTGTTCAGCTTTAGAAAATTTCAACTGAGAATAGTACTCGTGAACACGCTGAACACCAAGAGTCCCGTTAGTTTTTAGGTGTCTATAGCTGCCTTGAGATGCAACTAAGTAGACCAAGTAAGACACCATATGAAACTCATGAAACCTGAGAAAATCAGTAATCTGCTGATGTAGGCAATCGCTGATCAACATAGCCCAGTCAAAATGTTCTGTGCCATCAAGGATCCTGGAAATGATGTAAAACATCCATGATCGGAAAGTGCTAGCATCTTATTGACCTATAACTCAATTAAACAAAGTTATCAAAACAACAACCTTGTCCTCGAATTCACCACGACCAACCTTTTTTAGGCATGTTAGTCTTCTGAACCTTTAACCATCTCTGAGCCACCTTTCTCTGCGATCGTTCTTGATCTCCATCCCATATCTTCTCACATGCCTCAATAACCACAGTGAAATTATCTGAACGAGAAGGAATAGCAAAGCACTTCTCTACATCCTTCGGCTTAAGACTGCAGATAACTCTCCCATCAGCTGATCTGATTTGTCGTGAAGACAAGTCGTAATGCTTGATGCAAGCAAGAACAAACTCAAGATCAAAAGCAGAGACATGAATAGATGCTGCTGCCAGCAACCCGAAACGTTCAAGATTTCTCAATGAATTGCTGCTAACACTCTCCAAACTGCTCAAGTTAACCACTGGATAGACTCACCTAAGTCCGTGTCTAAAGTTTTAACAAAATCATGTAGAAGAACTGATTTGGTTCTATAATCAATGAGATTGAACTGCATTTTAAAAATGAAGACTTTTGATTGTGAATTCGAATATATTCTGACAACTTTCCAAAAAGGCTGAAAACCTCTAGACAAGGCTAAAAATAGCCTATGGCGGGAAAAAATTTTGGAATTTTTTTGAAACGTGGGTTTTGTGCATAATCAAATTCTAAGACAACCCAGATCAATAAAAATTCGAAAAATTGAGTTTTAGACCCACATGCAAAGAGATTCTCAGAAAAAAGCACTGAGCTTCATAATGAAGGCTGCGGGGCAATTTTCTCGAAAAAATCTAAGACATGGGGTTTGCTGCAAATGCTGAAGTACTCGAACCCAGATGATCAAACTCTGAAAATATGCTGAATTTCTTTGACATGCGTAGAAAGTACCTAAGATGAGAAATAAAAGAAATAAGACAGAAGAAAGAAGGTTTTATTTGCTCTGCTTTTGTAGAATTCGCCTATCTCTGTCTTGAATTCGATGAAACCTGCATGCAAATTGAAAATAAAGCCTGGAATATTGTTCTTCTGAACAAACTGAATCCGTTGCTAAGAAGAACGCTGAAATTTGACACCTGTAGCACCTTCAAAACACTGTTTTCTCAAGAAAAACGTATTTCTCTTAGCTTGGGATGAAGAATAATGGACACCTAAGTCTGAATAAATAGACTTTCATCACCAAAAGTTGTGATAAATGCATGCAAACCTAAAAATGGTGCTTGAATTGTGATTGGACCTAAAAAATCCATGCCTAGCCAATGATTGGCTCTTAAAACAGTTAACTGAAGACAAAAATGCCCTAAATAGGTTGCCATCTTCAAGACTAAAAGTCGCCATCTTTGACACTTCAGTTGTAAAATCCATATTGAAGTCGCCATCCTTGAAACTCAAAAACCATGCTTTAGAAACTTCAGTTGGAAATCCTAAGGCATCACCTTTAGAGACTAAAGTTAAACAATCCATATTGAAGCGCCATCTTCAAAAACTTCACAAAAATCCAAAAATGCGCCATGCATTAAAGCTTAAGTTGACTTTTGACATGCACTTCAGTTAAGTGGACATGCAAAACAGTAACTCAACATGCAAAACTGACAAAGCACTCAACATGCAAAGATGTTAACTGGAGATGACAACCCAAAAATCGTTCTCTTCAATTGAAAGTCAAAATTCAAATATTTAAATAATATTCAAAATTCCTCTTTTAGGCGCACATGTGATTTTAAGTTTGAAAAATCAACTTTGACTTTTGGCGTTTTTCTCCAGACTTGGCCATTTTTCATGAAAACTGAAATTTGACCTTCTTCCGAGACCTCTGTTCAATCCCTGACAGTGGTTGACTGACCTCACCGATTGACTGGCTAACAGGTGCATTGCAGAGCAGGACCAAAATTGATCAAAAGACTCCTTGAGACTGCAGACCATAAAACTAAGATCTAAAGGCTCAAAAATCCAAGCGCCCTTTGCAAAAGCTGCGCTTTTCCTCAGACTTAGTCAAATTTTCTCCATCTTCATCTCGTACGAAGGGAAAAATGAATCCTCCATAACTTCTGTTTGACAGAATTTCAGGACTGGATAACTGGCTCACTACAGAGCTGACTTCATTCCACACGGTAACTGTAAAGGCACATTTCTTTAGAAAACATCATCTGAGGGGTGAAAATCAAGGGTGCCTTTTTGAAAAGGTACTCTTTTTCCTCCAGAGATAGCCATTTCTGGAACTGACCAAAATATCACTAAACCTCCGACTGCAGGCTGTTGAGTCATCTTCTGATCTGACGGAGACAGGCAACGGATAACTGGATGTAACACGGACAAGTTGAAAACCTGAGATCGCCAAAAAGAAGGCATTAAAGGCTTCAAAAGCTCAAGCGCCTTTTTGAAAATGTGCTTTTTTGCTTTTTCCTTAATATTTTGACCAAGATTTAACCCCATGTTTGACCTCTTGCTCAGGCAATCTAGCAACTCAGATTCACCCACTGACGGATGCATTACGAAGCCTGAGCAAATGTGAGACAAACATCTTAGGTGGCATTTAGTCAAAAACCTTCATTTGACCCCTCAAAAAGATGGGCGCCTTTTTTAAAAGCTGCTCTTTTCCCTCCAGTGTTGGCCATTTTGTCATTTCTCTCATTTTCCGCTATATCTCCCGTAACTTGAGAGCAAAACAGGTCAATTTGACAGGCTTGATAGCTCGTCGCGAAGCTGACATGGTGCCGGACAAATGTCTGTTGGAGATGACAAACCCTAAAAACAGGATCTGAGCCCCTAAAAGATAGGGCGCCTTTTTGAAAATGTGCTTCCCTCTCCAAAGATAGAAAAATTTGACGATCTTCCTTCAGATTTTCACTTTTCTCAAAATTTTTCAGTAACAGACTGACATGAAACTAACACAAGCTCCATATTTGAAAAACCGAAAAATGACCTTCTGACATCACTTTAACAAGGTTAAGACTATATTTAGCAAAATGCCTTAGTGAAGCAAAAAAAATTGGTTTGGGTACAACAGGTCTGCCTAGAGGAAAGATGGGAGATGGCAAAGAGAGTTAAAAGTCCGGCCAAGGATGAAATGGGAAGACCAAGGTAAAGTTTGCCATAGACAAATAGGAGATGGCAAGGAAGACTTGAAGTCCGCCTAGCTAGGAAAATGTTCAAACAAGTGCCAAGTCTGCCCACACATGAACATGTCCAAGCAAGCCTCAAGTCCGGCATGGAGCTAAGTGGGTAAAATTCGTCAAGGGGATAGCCAAGGACAAGTAAATTTCGCCATAATTTACCATGATTTAAAAGATTGGAAAAATCAAAATTGAACACTTAGGATATTTTCCAACACTTTGAAGAAATTTTTAATGTCCTACACTTCGAAAATTTTTGAACTCAGGAAGAAAATCTAAAAGATTTTATGCCAACTCAAGAAGATTTTGGCTAAGGATGGCGCCCTGATAAAAAATAGAAACTTGTCTTGAAGATTTTCAGTAAAGATTAAATTGCCATGGTGGACGAAATAAAGCAAGACCAGGTTCGACGAATCTAGAGAAAAAACATACTCTTCAACTTTATAAGAGGTCGAACTTGTCATTTTCAACTCATTCTTTCAAAGTTCGATTGTAAGAAAATTTTAGCTCTCCCAGGGTTACAAAAGATAAATGTTTGAAGAAAATTCTTGGAGATAAAGTAATTTTTCAAAGTGGAGCACAAAGAACGA
The DNA here is from genome assembly GCA_007258455.2 of Sequoia sempervirens. NCBI lineage: Eukaryota > Viridiplantae > Streptophyta > Pinopsida > Cupressales > Cupressaceae > Sequoia > Sequoia sempervirens. The sequence goes on from VDFB02352930.1 coordinate 21,501, forward strand.
AGTAAAATTTCTGAATTAAACGATTGAATTTCCAAATAATAACGTGCTTTTTCTGAGTTGAAGGCAGAATTTTTGAAATTCAAGGCAGAGTTACCGTCAAAAGTATACAATTTTGAAGGTTCAGAATCCAAGTTTGACAGATTTCGTCCATTCTTCTTATGTCTTATTCATCTATTCTTGCAAAATTTGCTACGTGCTTAGCCAATTTCAGTCTGATTTTTCACAGAATTTAACTTTTCAACGGGCTGAAGGTGAAAATTTCGAGAGAAAGGGTCCAAAGAAATTAGAATTAAAATCTTAAAATTAATATTTTTCATGTTTCTTGCAGGTTGATGACCACCAGGGGACAACCTTCAAGAAAGGCCCAAATGAAGTTCGTCAGTAAAGGACTATAGCTAGAATAAAAAATCAACTCCAAGTGGAGGAATGTCACATACGCCAACCTTGGACATGTAGATTTCAAAGATTTCAAGAAGAGAATGTGAGCAAGATGGATTCCTGCCAACACTTATTGCTCGCTGGATGATGCGGAATGGCATTGTCCAAGCAGCTGGATTTCCACCGACTGTGGAGTGTGCTGAATTGATGGTAGAATGCGCCATATACTACAATGCACAAGAGAGGCAAATCATTGCGCCAGATGGGAGAATATTGGCCCATCTTGGAGAGTTAGCCATTCAAGAAGTGTTTGGCATACCAAGTTATAACCAGACTTCCTACAAAACCAAAGAGGATGCCAAAAGACTTTATGAGGAGCAGATGGAGCTTTGTGCAACAAATATCAATAAGGTGTGGTTAGAGAAACCGAGGCCTTCTATCAAGAAAATGCTGAAGAAATTGCTTCGTACTGACTTCAAGGAGGAGTACGAAGATATCATCTTGCTATTAAACAAAGTAATGGGCAGCCCTCAAGGTGTGCCATTTGAGACATGGATGTATTACTTTATTGATGAGATCACCTCGGATGTCAAGATGTTCAATTGGTCACGGATAATCAGTGACAATCTCCATGAACAGTTGATAAATTTGGAAAGGACAAAGTCTTTTTATATGAGTTCCTACATTGTCTACCTATTGGCTAGAACTTACAAATACATAGGATTAATTTGCAAAGGCGTGGTAGGCAATGGTGAAAATGAATTCAAGTCCTATGATTGTTATCCACAGTTGTAGCTCAGCAAGAAGGCCCACTTCAGAAAGGTAGATTATGCCTTCCTGATGTACGTTACTAGAATATTACAAGGAGGAACTCATCAAAGGCTCACTCATGAGGCCAAGAGCTTGATCAACAAATATGGATCCTGGTTTATCCAGTTTCCAAGATTCACCTACATAAGAGTTCAAGGATTCACCGGATGTCGTTGCTGACTTCCGATTTATCCTACCAACAGGATGGTCTTGCTCAAAGTCCTCAGGCAGTTGGAAACATACGAAAGCCTCCAAAGACCAAAGTAGAAGGCAACCATTACCTTTCCATTTTTCATCGGGAATATGCTAGAGTCTTGTCCATCGGCATAGGCAGCTGAAAGTGCCAAGTTGGAGATGCAATGGTACCCATTCACATCTTACCTGTCCAGGGCTGATTTCGATCCTCACCACCACATGGGGATCATGAATGGAAGGAAGTATAAGCATAAGGTAGACCTGGAGGATTTTTGGGCAAATGCTGCAGATGAATATGAAATCAGGAAAAAACTATGGTCCAGATTGTTAGTGGACTTAATCAGAACAACTAAGCTTCTCCATGTGCCTGATCAGCTAAAGGACGATGGAGAATATGTCCAACTAGGCTTTGATGAGAATCGGCCTCTTCCTCCTGTGAAATGGTTAGAACTAGAGCTCGCGGACTTAACCACCTTGATGAGGCTAGTTGTCAAATATTCACAGCGGTGGGTGGATCAACAAGTCCAAGAGCTACAGCGAAGAAATGTGACTCTAACTTATAACTTAATGGCTGAAGTGGAATCCCATTCTTCAAATGCTGGTGCATCTCAAAGCGATGAGCCGATTGAAAGCATGTTGGCATTTAAATTTGCACCTTTGGAATGCGTATTTGAAACAGATAGCTATGCACAGTAAAACTGCTCTTCAAATTAGGAGGGGAAGCTCTCTCTTGCTGATGGTGTTGAAAGAAAGTAAACTAAAACTAAGTTGCCCATCTTTTTGATCAGCTTAGAGCACAAGGTTTATTAAACGCAAACGCTGCAGCTGATATTTTTTGATTTAAAAACTTCAACTACGACTAACTTAAACTAAAGATGTTTCTAACTTCTCAAGTAATATGCAGAGCAAGAGAAACTAGAAATGAACAAGGTTGAATCTCTGACAAAGTGCTTCAATAAACTCTTTCTCAACAAACATCTACACACTTCAATGTAAGCTGAAATCAAGATCATAAAAGCAAAACACAAATAACGGAAATCTGAGATGTTATATCAAGGCAAAGGACGCTCATGATTTTATTACTCAAATTTCTGGAACAAAACTAACTACTAACATGCCTGGAACAAGAAATTGCAGCTAAAGAGGCTTGCAATCTTGTTCTTACACAATAGGAACAACAATTACAATAACTCCTTGTTGGGTAAAAGAAACTCAACAATTTGCTATCATAAAACAATTGAACAACACTTGAGTAACAAATAGAAGGCACAATAGGTTCAGCATTTTATTATCACTAGCATGGTTAAAAAAAACTAATGAGCAAAGACTCTTATTTATAGGCAAGCAGAGGAGTAGGGAACCCTAAAATCTCCTTGCTTTCACAATCTAGGGCTTGCTCAGCAAGCAAGCTTTATTACTAAATCTAGAAAGAAGATAACATCTAACACCTAAGAAAGCAGGAAAAGCGGGAAACGCCAACTATTACATTTATCTTCTTTCTCTTCTCAAAGAATGGATAAGAATTATTCCAAGAATAGAAAGAAAGCGGGAAGAAAGCTGCTTTAAAGTTCAATCACATCCGCTAGAAAGTTAGAAATTGTGTCCCGGTTTGGTGCATCTATGCCATCAATAGCAAAACACCGCTTTTCTAGAATATCTTCACCATCTGCAACTGACCTAAGGAAATCTTCGACCTCATTGGCCGCCTTTTCAAACTTTGTTGACATCATCGAAATATGGCTCATCCTCCCGCCAACTGTATTGCTGCCATCACAGCTGTGGACAACACTCTGAAATTGAGTTTGCACTTCATCAAGCCCGATGTAGGAACCATCTTCAAGATTGTATCGAGAAGGAATCTCTGTGACAAACTCACTGATGAAAAGAAGAGCTTCGATCACCCTTTGTCTGTAGGCAATAAACTCTTCGGATGTCCTCTCATAAGTTTTAACTTTGAAAACATGACGCCCTCTCCAAGCAAGGATCTGCCTCTTGTGTTCTTTTGAAACTGCTGAACCATAGGCTGTATCTAAATCAGCAATGATGATTTCATGCCTTGGTTTTACTTCAGCCACTGTTTGTTCAAACCCTTGGATACCTTGATGTAGCTCATGAGCATTTTCTCTTAACTGAAACATCCGTGCCAAGATCTCCTTTCCTCTGACAATGAAACTCTTGATCCACTCTTGAGTTTCTTTCCCACAAATAACCAATGTAAGAGACCTGGTGTCTCTCAACCCCAACTATGCCGGAAATGATGCAATTTGTTTTTGGTTTTGTTTTGCTTTAACGTTTTTTGCAATTTTTGTGGTTTTAGCAAATAATGATTTTTATGAATTTCAATATATAATCAGCCAGCCAAGATCATCTTCAATGAATCAACAGGAACTTAAGCAAATAATCTTCTACAAGGCTGCAATAAACTTTTATTGATAATAGAACGTATACAAAGCATAACCCACACTAATACATGCCCAAGAATTTGATTATGAAGCTCTTATAAAATTCTGGAAATTAATTGCAAAACCTGGAATTTATTTGCAGCAGCTATAAAACCCTTGCATGGTACGGTCTGTTTGAAATATGTTACTTCTCCCCTTCACAATTGATGAAATGCCTCTCGAAAATCCTCAACGCAGCAAAGTAAACTCGTGTAGATTCCACAAATATGCAAAGTACTGTAGCATCTACTGTAGCGCGGGTACTGTAGCGTCTACTGTAGCGCGGGTACTATTTACGTCACTGTAGCGCAGGTACTATTCATGTCACTGTAGCAGCAGATCAATAACTTCTGATTTTTCTTCTCCAATGATGGTTATTTCAAATATCTAAAATCTGCTCTTCAAACCCTTGTCTGTATCTCCTCAATGATGCACAAATTTGACCTCTGTATTGAAGCCAACCATTAGCAAACTTTAGCTGATCTTTCACAACTTCAGATTGCTGGTCTATGAAGAGTTTACGTTCTCCACAGCCTGAAGATTTCTGAAACTTGGCAAAAACCCTTGGTTTCTCACAAATCCCAAAGCTCTCACAAAAAAGACAAATTTTGAATAATCAATCACATGAGTTCAATTTGCCTTGAGAGACTTAATTTATTCCTTCAAGAGGCTCGACCCAAAAAAGCACATTAATGACAATTTTAAATGATATTTAATTTCCCCTTTGTGACTTAGGAAAATTAAACATTAAATGGGCGTATTTTTCCTTTTGAGTAATAAATACTCATTAAATAATATTATCCCACTTTATTATAAAGTCTTTTAATACTTTATAATATTCCATTTAATTAATAATTCATTATTTGACTTTATAATATAAAGCCACAATAATAATTATTTTAATTATCATTAAATACTCAAATATTCACCGTTTGCTCATCCAACTGCCAAACTGGGTCAAATCTGAGAAAACCAACTGAACCAGGTGCCCTGCCAAAAATAGTAAACCCTAACGCCCCGACTTACTATAAATAGTAAGTGCCCAAATAACACTCTGTAAGCCTCTGCAGAGGCCCAAACCTGAATCAGACAGTGAAGTGTTGTCTCCAACCACCGGGTAACTGCCACAAAGGACCCTCTATCCAGACATATTAGCCTACAAGGGTCAGGAATAGGCTAAATCCACCAAACTCTGATGCTCGCAAAATGGGGACATTACAAATTGTCTCAATTGATGATGATCAACTGGTGTCTCTAAACCTGGGGCAGCAGCTGGGTCGCCTGTGAAGAACCATGAACAAGGTTAGAGATGTAAAGCCTGAGCTGCTGTATTTCAGCCTTGAGGGCTGCCTTGTCTTCTCCATCCTTGAGCACTCTTTCCCGAAGACTTTCGGACACAACTCTGAATAGACTCACATCTACATGTCTGGTATTTCTACCAAGATTAGCCTTGACCACCACGAAGTCATCCATATTCACCTCTTCCCTGTTCTTGTCCTCTGGGGGTAATGCAGTCTCCATGACTATCTCGTTATCAGATTCCTATCAAAGTGAACTTGCTTCTTTGCTTTCTTCTTAGGAGGTTCCTGATAGATGTTATCAAGGTCATCAAAATTCACCTGATATGAAGGCCTTCTTATTACCCTTCCCAAGGAGTTCTCAAGCCAAGACACGGTAGTATCTTTACTAACTTCCTTAGGAGGTACAATTGCAATTTCTTCATCATCTTCAATATCAAGGTCAATGTGGATTGGTGAGGACCCTGTCAATGGTATGGAGTCATGTGCTAAGGGCGCTTCTTCTGTCTCCTTCTAAGGTATAGGCTCTTTTGGAGGAGCTTCTGCTTCAACTGTTGATGGCTCCTGTATGACTATGCTTGAGAAGTCTAACCTTCTTCTTACATTTTTGGTTGACCTGCTGCCCTTCACACCATCTTGAGACTGACTTACGCCCTTCCCTTTTGACTTTGCTCTGGACGAGGAGGGAAATGACGACTGTACTCTTGGCGGCTCTGCTGCTGGTATGGATTTCTTCCTTTTAAGCACTAGGAAGACCTTGCTATGTTTGAGGAATTGTCTTGTCCTGTCTTCAACTGAGAGAGACTCTTTATTAGCCCAATTAACTTGAGGAAGGGGCTGATCTGCAATTCGCTTCTGAGTATACATCGGGAGAAGCACATCCTCATCATCATCTGACAACCCTTCTATGTCTTCTGATAAGCAGTCTTTCATCTGGTGAAGAGTGAGTCTGCTATAACTACGCCTTCGCACCTCGAACTCATCTGTACAATTAGCCCAAAAATCTTCAAGGGCGGATATATGAGCATAGTTTTTCTCAAGTTGGCCAGCGTAGACACCATGAGGGTCAAATGATTGTCTCTTGCTGTAAGGCTTGAGACCGAGCTTGTGTAACTCATCTCCCATTGTCTTAGCATTTGCTGCTGTCCTGCATGTATAGATTCCCAGTCCTAATGGAAAATTGAGGGCGGGTTTCTTTCTATTCCTTAAGAATGCGTGGACATCGTGGGCCTGCCTTAGGAACTCCATGAAGACGACCTCGTCTGACAGGTACCTTGGTAGCATGAGTGGGGCACCTGAATAGCCATAGACTCTAAGGTAGGTGAAAGTAGGAAATTGTATGAACCAATCTGCCCACTCTGCCATTGCTACCCTGGCAACCGAAGAGATACGGACGTGTAATTCATTGTCCAGGTCCCGCACTGTGTACATCAGAAAAGCCTCATTCACTCTCTTGTAGTGATGCAATGACTTCGTGAATTCCAACTGAGGATAGTAGTTATAGATATGTTGCACACTCAATGATCCCTCGGTGTTCAACCCTCTGAATTGACCTTGATAGGCCACTAGGTAGACTAGGTAAGAAACCATATGGAACTCATGAAACTGGAAGTATTTTGTTATCTGCTAATGAAGGCTGTCACTGATCAAGGTAGGCCAATCATAGAACTCGGTCCTCTTCATGATGTGGGGTATGGCGTAAAACATCCAAGGCTGAAACTTGGTAGCATCTTTTGATCTAGTTACCTTGTTGAGCAAGGTGATTATGATAGCAATTTCATCCTTAAACTCTCCTCGCCCGACGTTCTTTGGCAAAGTCTTATGCTTCTCTTTCATCCACCTCTGTGCAATCTTCTTGCTATATTTGTCTTTGTGCATTTCCCATATCCTTTCACATTCACCCTTTGAAATAGTGACACTTTCAGGCCATGGGGGAATGGAAAAACACTTCTCGATCATATCAGACTTCAAACTGTAAATCAATCTGCCATCAGCTGATTGAATCTCCCTTGTAGCCGGGTTGTAATGCTTGATGCAAGCGATTACGAACTCAAGACTCTGAATTGATATAGGAATAGACGCTGCTGCGAGGAGTCCAGAGTGTCCCAGGTTCTTGATTGAAGTGTTGCCTATGCTCTCCAAAGTGTGTAGATCAAACACCGGCTTGATATGATGCAAGTCTGTCTCAGCTGTTTTGATGTAATCATGATAGAGAGCTGATTTAGTCTTGAAAACATTGGGAGTTTACTCCATTTCGGAAACCTTGAAGAATGACTGTAAACTCGCCTAGGTTCAAAAAAGTCTTGAGCAACATACTATTTTTAGAATGCTGATTTTCTTGCATCAACGGACAAATTTTTTTTAAATTTTTCTGAGATATGGGTTTTGCTCAGAATTTCATTGCAAGACTACCCAGATCGTCTGTTTTTGAAAATTTTGAATTTTAACTGAAAAAGCAGCAAACCCTAATTTCTTCAATTTTTCACGAAAAAGTTGGCACCTGGGTTTTGTTCAGAATACTCTTAGAAATGAACCCAGTTGATTAGATTTGCAAAATACTGATGGCTGATCGAAAAAGCAGCCAACCCTAGAATTTGAACTTTGCTTGAAAAAGCTGTGATATGGGTTTTCTTCAGAAGACTGATTTGAGAGGACCCAGATGATTGAAAACTGAGTGCACTGAGGATTTCATTGACATGCAAAGCAAAAAGCAGCTGCTGCAACTTGATGAAGTTCTTGAAAATTTCTTTAGAAGAATGAGGTGATAAGACCCAGATGGCTGAAAATTTGAAAACCTTGGCCTTCTTCTTGAAAAATTTGATCTTCTTGATGAAAAAGCATGAAAAAGCAAGGGTTTATGTTGTTGGTCTGAAAAATTTGATGAATAACCATCAAACTGAGCTCTTGAATCTTGAAAAATTTCTTCAAACTTGCTGCTCCAACTTTCTCCTTTGAATGCTACCTGCAAAAATAATGAAAATTACATAGAAGAGAGGTGTTAAATAGACTTAGGGTTTGAATTAGGTTTGCTTTCTTTTGCTTTCATCCTCAAAACCCTAAAAACTCTGTTCACTGAACTTGCTTCTTGCAATTTTGAAATTTCTTGAAATTTTGCAAATTTCACTAAGGCATGAGAAGTTGGGCGCCCTTCTTGGCTAGGGGCGCCCACTTCAAGCAGTGTTAGTCATTTTTTGATATTTTCAACTTTTCACAACTTTGACCCCCTACTTTGACCTCGATTTTCGGCTTGCAGACTAATCTGATGGGTGAATGATTCATCGCGGAGCCTGACCCGTTCTGAAAAGAATGTTCTAGAGGTGTCTCTGACTAAAAACTTCATTTCGACCTTCGAATTCATGGGAGCCTATTTCCTCTAGGGGCGCCCATTTTGTCCAGAGTTAGCCATTTTTAATGAAGCCATTTTTAATGATTTTCAATTTCTTCATTAACTCCTCTTCCACAGATGATCTTGTCGAATCTGGTGATCCGGGCATCGGATTGACTGATGGTTATGCTTGTTGCGAAGCTGAGGAGATATTGAGAGGGGTCTCCTGGGAGAAAATTCATCAAACAGTTGAGTTTGGGCCTTCAAAAGCTTGGGCGCCCCTGGCAAGCTGGGGCGCCCAAACTCACCAGAGTAAAAATATTTTTCACTTTTTCTTGTTTGCTTTTGAATTTTGAAATTTCACTCTTGTTTTATCCTATGTTTAGCCTCTCGTAACTAGCAACTGCAAACTTCGATTGACGCGCTGAATATCTCGTTGGAAAGCCGGATCAACTGTGAAGAAATCGTGTTAGAGCTGCATCTGCAAAATCATCTGTTAAGGCCCTTGAAAACTTGGGCGCCTCTTCTCTCTTGGGGCGTCCAAACCTTCCAGACTTAGCCATTTTTTGATTTTCCATCTTTCAGAGTTTGAAACCTTGTTTCTGTATGTTTTGCTTTGATCTGGATCTGCCAGAGATTGGACAGTTGGAAGCTTTGACGGAGACAGGCATTGCGAAGCTGGCTGAATACTGAAGAGATTGAGCATATTCACAAACCCTAACTGCTGAGTTAGGTGCTCCAAAAAGCTGGGCGCCCTTCTTCACCAGGGGCGCCCAAAGTTCCCAGACTTAGTCAAATTTTGATGATTTTCATTCTTTTCATTCTGACTTTTGTGTGAATCCTCCTTGTTCGGCCTCGAATCTCGGATGACTGGATAATATGATGACTACACCGTTGGATTCGTTGCAGAGTTGGAAGAGAATTGAGCAACTTTGGTTGGAGGTGCAAACCCTAATTTCACCATTTAATGCCCTAAAAAGATGGGCACTTGTTCTCACTTGGGGTGCTCAAGTCAACCAGTGTTAGAAAATTTTCACAATTTTTCACCTTCTTCGTTCTTCATGCTTGCTCACCGACTCACCTTTTGTTGAACACCTGAGTGTTGAATCTGATGCATGGCAGCTGACTGACCTCCATTGATGACCTCAGAGCTCCTGATATGCTTCCGAAAAAGCAGAATAGACCCACTAGGGAAAAACTGATCTTTTTGAGATTCTGACTGCACCAACCTGATATGGATGTATTTTGAGCCAATCAAAATCAGTTTGGACCTTATCGTACCAACTTTCTATTTTTAGAAATTTTTGCCAGCATCCGTTTCAAAAGAAACCTAGAAAAACCCAGAAAAAGTTACTATTTTAAGAAAATTTCTAAAAATAGCAGTTTTCCTAAAAAGTAGGGATGAAAAACTAAGATCTGGGTTTTGTAGATTAGGTTGCTCTTAGCAGACCCAGATCATCAGATTTTGGGAATTTTGCGTTTTAACCCCTCATGCAAGACCTACACACCCAAATTTGACCTTTTTGATTGATTTAACAAGACTTTTACTCATTTCTTCAAAATGTCTAAGTGTAACAAAAATTTTAATTTTGGGGTACAACAAAGCATTAACCCTAGGAAAAGGAAGGCAATTGATGACTCCATAAGATTGAAAGGGAAGAAGATTGCAGATGAAGAGCCTGTATAGAAGAAACAAAGGTTAGGGCCATCTCATTCCATCATGTCCAGGAATGTGAACGAGATATTAACCATTGAGGATGAGTCCTTGGCAGAAATTAGAATTCCTTCTCCAATCCTTGAGAAGAATATTGAGCGAATCTAGCTAGAGGATGATGAACCCCCATCTCCCACAGGCACAGAAATACTAGAGTCCAAAAATGAAATGGATATTCTGGGTGAAGAATTTCAAGAGGGAATGATTTCCGCTCTTAGAGGAGTTTAGGATACTCTTATGTGCAAAAAATACTCAGGAAGAAGGCATCGAGCAGCCTACAATTCCTGATTGGTTAAAAGAAAGATTGAAGATAAAAGTACCAGTAGAAATTCCAGAGGAAGATGATACGGTTGATTTCTTGGCCAGGCTAGAAAGAGTTACTATAGGGAAGCCCGCCAAAATGTTTTCCACAATCCAAAAGGATGAGACTAGCTGCTGTATAGTGCAAATTGCCATACCGACAGTGGATAAGTCGAAGATATTGCTCCCCAAGAGTATGCCATCATTACTGTCGACTTGGGTCCAACAACAAAAGGTCAAGAGGTGGAGGACTTAGACAATTTGGTTGCTTCCATCAAGGCGAGGTCGGAAAAGGAAGTAGCAAAGAATAGAGAATATAAAAAGGAGATCAAACGCTTGAAGGAATACATTTGACACTTGACCAAACCACTTAATCAAGCCGACTCAATAGTTCCTCCACTTTTGAACTCTTCAAAGGAAACGATCAAAGATTTTGAAGAAGAGATGGTCACAGCCAGAGAAACCAAAGAGTGGATGGTAAGCAAACGTGACGAAGCGGTTGCATTTGTGGAAAGATTGATATCGGCTTATGGATAAACTTCCTCTTTGCTTTCAAGGATTGCCGTTATGGCGGAAGCATGGGATAACCTTCAAGATATTCAAGATAGAATCATCCCATGTCTTAGAGTGTTGAGAGGAGTTCCAAAGTAGGAACTGATTGATGGAAAGGTAATTGCAGCAGGTGCTGCGTATGATTTCAACAACTGGTACTGGGCATTGGTCGCACGGAGCGAAGTCTTGGAGAAGGTGAAGGCTGATAGTATCAGCGCTGAGGAGCAGATGAGGGAAATTCAGAATAGGATTTTACTTGTAGTTGCAGATATACTTGAGAAGGATATTGTTTGAGAAAATCATATGCAACTGGAGAGTCTGAAGCTCAGAATCTAAGAGACTTTCTTCGCCATCATCGAACCAATCCTGAAGCAGAATTTGACTAAGGCATCAAACTTCTTGTCCATCCAGGATGCCTTCCAATGACAAGAATCAGAGTGAGAGATTGCTTTCGCCGAATGTGTAGATGATTTGGATGTGTTGGAATTCAAGGTCAATATGCTGCCACATGTCACAATGGAGGAGGTTAGGACAATAGTGTCCAGATTCATCGAATACAATGCCACTCAAGAGGATAAGGATGCACTTCCTAGAAGATAGATCCTTGTGCCACTTGTCTTTCATTCACTGGTTATCAATGATTGTTTTGGGAAACCCTAATTAGGGTTGATTTGTCTTAATCTCTGCCGTTGATCTCAGATTGATTGTAATGTCCCCATTTTTTCGTGAGCATTAGAGTTTGAAGGATTAGCCTATCAGTTGACCCTCGTAGGCTAGTGTGGTGGATTAGAGGGTTCAGTTTGGGCGTTATGGAGCTCTCCAGGTGGCAGTTATCAGTGTTTATCTCTTCAGATCCTTCTTATGTTCCGAGGCAGTGATTTTCAGAGGTCTCTGGTTCAGTTTCGAGGGACTTACTATTTATAGTAAGTCAGCAGATGTCAGAGAGGGACCCTTACTATTTTTAGTAAGGCAGTTGGATGCACAGGGGATACAATGGTTAACTCCCAGGTTCAGAAGGAACTGAGAAATAATGATTATTTGTGGAGTTATGCTATTTAATTATTAATAAAGTCATTACTTTATTAATAATTAATTATAAGGTGCAATTATAAAGTCTCAAAATTCACTTTATTAAAGTGAAAGGGGAAATATTAAATATCATTTTAAATGATATAAAAGAGACGTCTAGAAGGGTTGGACCTAATGGAGAATTATATAAAGGCCATTGAAAGGTAAAGGAAGGCATCATTGGATCATTTCATATATTGGATTTGTGTTTCTGGAGAGCTTGGCTCTTGAGGTTGGAAACCTAGGGTTTTCAGAATTCTTGATCATTGGGAACGAAAACTCTCAGTGATTGGCATAACTGAGGTTGTGAAAGATCTTCCGAAGGGTTGCCCGTGGATTGGCTTCATTCAGAAGTCAACATTGCGCTTCATCAGATTTGCAGTAGAGATTCAGAACAAGGGTTTCAACATCTTTTCCAGTTTCGAAGATTATTTCCGGGTATTTTTGTAAAGCTTTCAGAAATAATGCAATATCAATAAAGCTTTGATTTTCAACATTTATCTATGTTTCTTTCAAAAATTGTTATTTCTCTTACATGCATCTTTCTTGCCTGGTAAAAAATTGAGAAAATATAAAAATTATAAACCCTAGTCAGTTTTCGAAGGTTAGAGACGGACAGGTCTCTTACAGTGGTATCAGAGCCTGAATCTTGCCATCCTGTGTGGGTTTAGGAAAAAAATAAAATAAAATTTCAGACTATTAGGGTTCCAGAAATCAGAGTATGGATTTATGAAGGATTTCAGAAAAAGATTTCATAAATAAGGGTTTCTTGAGAATTTGGATTTGGAGATTATTCAATAACAAAATCAGTATTTTCTTTCAACCATCGTACCATTCCTATAGAAGATCTTGTAGAAATTCATGAAAGACAGGGGGCTCTCTATCAACAATAGAGACTGTAAGGAGCCTTGCTAAATTTGGCCTGAAATTTCTGTTTTTGTCTCCTTGGAAATATGATAAACAGCTGGTGTGCAAGCTGTATATGTTAATCTCGTTGAATTTACTTGTTTGGTTTGAAGGGAGCTCGTTTGCAAGTTGTTAAGATGCTGTCAGAATAACTTTGATTCCACTGCAGGGCTCCTTGCAATTTCTGTCATAGGTTTTCTGCTTTTCCTCTATTTTTTATCTTTTCCTTTCAACTCCGGAAGTTTCATAGAATAGTATCCTTACATATTCTGATTCACTGATGCTCAATGCTTAGCCCTTGTTTTCTGTTCTGTCATAACATGTGTATCTCTGCTCATGTGGGGCAATGTAGGAATGATGGATGCAATATATTTATGAGTTTTTCCAAGGTTAATATGGTTGAACATTCATACATTATGCTGTTATAATGAAACGACATTACTTCAAATAGTTCAACTGCAAGCTACAGATAAATTGTATAAATGCTGCCATTACCATTTTCCTCAGCAGTTTACATACAAATGGTTATCCAATTCAGACTCAGAGACCACAACATCTAACCAAACTCAGCTATGTAGCACTACCATTTCTTGGTGTTGGGGAAATACAGGTTAGTGGTAATTTCAGTGTACAAATAGACTCAACAGTGATCCATAACTGCTCAGGAATGACCTACAACTATGCACAACCTAGATATAAATATTTCAGGCCTGTACATGTAGATAGATTCATGGGGGTGCAACATATTTCTGATTTATATTCAACAGCTCGTCCTCTTTATGACAGGTTACACATTTAATAAGTAAACCAAGACTCCTTTCACTACAGAAATACAGTTCCAATCCTAAAATGCTGTTCACAAGTTAATGGATTACCAGACCTGGTATATGCACGTCCCTGACTCGGTCCTGCTGGAAATGGCTTTCGATGCTCAAGCCCTCAACGCAACAGCTGTAGACTCCTTCCCCAAGGTCGTTTCTCCAGGCAGTGATGCGCATAGCCAAGAGAAGTGAGGTCGCCTCTTCTAACCTTCACACACAACCACGACCCAGCTGGTGAAACTTCAAGAATCGCTCAAACCATGAACCCGCGTTTTTGTTTATCTTCAATATCATCCGGCTTCAATACTTCCAAAATGATTCTGATGCTTGATAAGTGCTGCGCCTAAGGATTTCACATGAGAAGACGCCCACAGAAAGCAAGTATAGAGCCACGAATCTGACCCACGCAGGCAGCAAAACCTTCAAGAAGAAACACGAAAATCTGATGACTCCTTTTGCTGACAAAACTTCGAATCTGTTCCAGCTAGGGATGATCTCACACATCCGAAACTGGTTGAGAGGGCCTTAAACCCTAAGCAAGAACCTGTGTTCTTCCGTGAAACCAAAGCATGTATATTCTCCAAAAGTGCTCAAAAATGAGCTTTTCCTTCACTATATCCTCCAGCTCGAAAATGACTTAATTCATTTCATTTTATTTTATTTGCCCTTGCCCAAAAATAATAAAGTGACATGTATTGTTTCCTTCATAAAATATTTTCCTCATAGTCACTTTAACTTGACTATTAATTATTTAATATGCCCCTTTTAATAAATAATTTAAGGCTTAGGCAAAATTAAATAATTAAATCACTTCGTCGAAAACTTGGGGACATTACAGAGACACATAAGATAAACGACTTCATTGGCATCGAAATTCTTTGAAGGAGACAGGACAGATTCAAAGTAAGCAAATACGACAGTCATAGAGTAAAGTCTTGAAGGACGCATCTGAAAGGAAGTATTAAATTGAGCCTGTCGTAAATGTCACAAGGGTTCGATGATATTAAAAGAGACGAAATTATTCATGAGGGTGTCTAACTAAATATAGGAAAATAAAATCGCGTCATATTTTTTTGAAGCTGCTCCCAAGGCAAGAAAAGCAGAACCGCGACTTTTTGTTGAGGGAATTGCTTTTGGTGGGAGTTGCCAGTCGTATAAGCTTTCCGGGAGCTGCTAATGCTGAAGATTCAATAAATTAGAGGAACCGATCAAGACAAAGGGAGACCACACAAGTCAAATCGTGGATTTTTAATTTTTATTTATTTTATCGGCCCCCCCTGAAGAAGTCAGACGCAAAAGGCAGAGTGGTGAATGCCAGAGACGTGAGACCAGGGAAGAGTCTTCAGGCTATCGCATGTGATATGGAAGACGTGGAAACCTATAGAAGAAATAAAGAGAATCGCATCACCTGGTGAAATACAAACATTGGCATTCGCAAAAGGCTAGCATACTAAATATTCAGGAAAGTCGTCTTTGTCTAATAAAGATGAATTTTGGTGCCGAGAAAGAACAAATATATTGGTAGCCACGATTTTATTTTTGCATGTCGTGGAACCTCAGAAATTACAAAGTTTTGATTTATTCCAAAAAGCAAGTTTATTATAAATCGAACATTGGGTGGATTTTGGGAAAACGTCTTAGCTCTGGAAGTGGTGCCTGAGCATTGGGAATCTGAGTCGAATAATTTCCAGGTCTGGTAACTTTTTGCATTGTAACTCTGTGCCTAGACTGGAATATCATGGGTAATGCAAGTTCAGAAAATCATATTCCATGCTGTTGTACAGTTGAGTCATGTTCTGATTCTTCTGAAGCTTTGCAAGTCTTCTAGTGTTATCAGCTAAGTGATAGAAATGCTACATATTTGATTTGATTTAAAGAAAGTGGAAGAGCATTGGCTTTGTCTTGGATGTATTTTCTAAACATTTAAAACAAGAAGAGGCAAACAAAAATTAAATTTCCAGCAATATATGAAGTTCTGGAAGTTGCATGACAACTGTTTGTAATAATGTCAGCTGGTTGTAGCTGAGTATTTACATATAAAAAAAATAAAAATCAGTCACTGGTTGCATTGAAAGAGAAGCATTATATTGCACTCCAATTGTTTGTTCAAATGTCTGAATGCTGCAATTGAATATCTGATTAATGCACTTACTCTTTAATCATCTCATAATTTGGAAGAGTCAGAAAAAATTATGTTTGTTCATTACCAGTCAAGTTGTAAAATGAGTTCTAGTAGTGGCGGAATAATGGATTCAGGGGATGATAAATGGTTAGCCAGAATGCTTTATAAACAGGGTGAAAAACTTGGTAAACCATCACAATCCAGATATGATACATTGTGTATTTTGAATAGGCTGGAAGAAATTTTAAGTTATGTAGAACAGTCACCTTCAACCTTGCTTCAAATAGCATTAGTTCCTGCAGTGAAAGCTTTGAGAGAGCATAGGTTCTTGAGACACAGTGATAGTGAAGTGAGGCTCATGGTTGCTCTCTGCATCAGTCAATTCTTGAGGATCACAGCACCTCAAGTTACTTATGGTGCAAACCACATGTGTGAAGTGTTTCAGCTAATTATTGACAGTATGGTTGGGATTGATGACATAGGTAGTTTGACTTTTGGAAGAAAGGTTAAGTTATTGGAGTTGATGGCACAGGTGAGATCATGCGTTGCCATGCTTGATTATGATCAACATGATCTTGTGTTGCAGTTATTTAGACTCTTTGTAGAGTCCATTAGTTCGGGGCATGACAGGTGTATACAGGATTATATGAGAGACATCATGATTTTCATTGTTAATAATATTGATAGTATATCTCAGCCTATTATGTCACTACTCCTAGCTGTTCACAAGCGAGAGAAATTGTTATCTCCAGCTGCTTATGCATTAGTATCCAGTGTCTTTGATCAATGCAGAGACAAGTTGGAACCTTGTTTGGTTGTGGAGGAGCCTATGCAGGATAAGAAGGTGGATTTTGAGGAGGAAGAGTACATTATTAAAACTCAAAATGATGTCATTAGTCATGATAGCAAGTCTGATTTTCATGACAGCAGGAAGGAAATTTCGCATCAGCATGAGACTACAGCGACTACACATGTGCAAGATGCTACAATAGGGTTGTCACATGAAAGTACTCAAGAGTCGGGTACTAGTGATATATTGTATGTTGAGGATTCAGGTCATGTTGAGTCTGATTTTCCATATCAGACCTTGGAAAATAAGTTAGAAGATCCAGATGTTGACACAGACTCCCAGGATCGTGAGTTGGATGGTGATAAAGTTACTTTGGAAGCGGAAGTGTGTGAAGATATTGACATAACAGCAGCTTCTACCTTGCCAGTTGAGCCATCCTTTGAGGTACATAGCAGCAGTACCTTAGTTGTTGATGTGTGCACTGATGATAGCACACATGATGCTGCTAATCATGAGGTGAGTGATGAGGAATCAGCCTCTTACTATAGTGCGGATTTGGGTGGATATGATGAGTCACAGGGGAATCATCATCTGGCAGGACAATTGAAGGTTAATGATAACATGATTGTTTCAGCTCTAGAGCATTTTGATGTTGCTCGAGAAATGTTAGCTACGTATGGATGGGGTACTCCTATGTCGGATGAGCACAGTGCTAGTAGCCTTTTGTTGGCATAACAACTAACACCTCTGGGTAGAAGTTGTTATGAGGGCCTCCGTACACCCTACGCAATGAGTGTTATTCAAATTATGGAGGCTCCCTCGTTGTGCTTTGATAAAATATTTGCAAAGGAAAATAAGCTAAAAATTCGATCTGTCTTTTTTGTTTCAGTGTAGAGGCCACCGAAACTCTTGAAAGAACCTATCGTTGCGGTGAGTTTTCTCACGGTTTTGCGGATCTACTAACTACAACTTAAATTTAATCTATCAAAATCTCCTCGGAGAAAGCGGAAGCGAGAAGCGGGCAAAAGGTTGACTAATAACGATAAACGGGTTTAGATTCTCTAGTTGAGGGCAAGGTGGCACAACTATCATCTCAATCTAAACCAGCTTATTGGGCACAAAACAGATTTAAGAATTTACCAAAACGATCTTATAGAACCCTGTGTGGCATAACACTTGATCGAAAAAGTAAAGTCTTCACAAAACAGCCTTTATCACCACAATCTCACGAAACCCTATGTGGCATAACCTTTAATTATAATGATAAAGATTCACGAAACAGATTTATCACCATAATTTCTCGAAACCCTATGTGGCATAACGATTGATCACAATGGTAAATTAACACAAAACAGATTTATCATCTCAATCTCTTGGAACCCTATGTGGCATAACAATTGACCTCAATGATAAAGATGTTCAAACAAATTTATCTAAACTATGGAAAGAATTCACCATCACAATCTTTTGAAACCCTATGTGGCATAACAATCAATTGCAATAGCGAAGACACATGAACAAATACCAAAAAGAGCAATATTGAGGGCAAGGTAGGTGCAACATATATTTCTCTCTCAAGCAAAAGTTATTTACAAATGAGCAAAAGCTTTTATTTATATACATCAAGGTGTAGGGAACCCTAAAATCACCTTGAGTCATCTACAGTCTTGCAATGCATGCAAGTCATCGCTTAAACCCTAATTAAGTAAACTACTCTGATCAAGCTGGAAAACTACCATCGATTAAGAAACATCTAATCTAAAAATGGACAACTGTGCGAGCATGCACATCCTTATTGAAAGCATGTTAACTGGAAGACTACCATTAGTTAACGAAAAACCCTAAAAGAAACTCCAAGTGTGAAAGGCGAGTCTCAGAATAGATATGCATGTGATGACAACCTCGAGTTAACTGGAAAGGGTAACACTCAGTTCAACTCGTGTGTGTAATGTCTATCCTGAGAGGTGGGAGCTGAAGTTTACTGGTCGTGATCTCGAGCAATCAATCCCTCCATGAAGATTGATGCATTGTATCACTATCACGGAGCTATGAGACTCTGTCGGAGAATGCTATGTCGATTCAGCATGTCTTCACCAGCTGTGATCTGAGACTGAAGTTCTCCTCTGCTCCTCATTGCTTCATCAAATAATGCTGACATGACTGTAAGCTGAGTAACCTTACAGCCAATAGTCTCCCCACTGAAAATGGTATGAATGAGTGCCTGAAGCTCTGACTGAACATCGGTAAGCTCCACGTAGGCACCACCCTCGATCTGATAACGGCACGGTAAGCGAGACACAAGAGTCCTCACGAACCGGAGTGCACTAGTGGCGTGCTCTCTACTCTCAGCCAACTCTGATGCCAAGCTGTCCTCTATCTTTGCTCTGAAAACCAACTGTGTCTTCCAAGAGTAGATAGCCTCTCTGTCTTCTGCATCTGTGACTGTGTCATAAGCCAAACTCAGGTGAGCAATCATAATTTCATCCCTGGGTTTGTTAATAGCCATATCTCGTTCCTCATCACGAAGGCAGCCGGGCTACCGTGCATTGTACGCAAGCTGATATAACTCTATAAGCATAACGGCCTTTAGCAACGAACTCCTCCTCCCATTCATCCAAACGCTTGCCATATGCAACTAAGTGATTGAGTTGACTTTGCTCTGCTGGAGGCTCAACCATCGGTGGGAGTGTGTGAATGGCATTTGGTATATGCACAAGGCTAGAAATGTACTGACGAAGCTGTCTGATTTCAGCCTTGAGGGCTGCCTTATCCTCTCCGTCCTTTAGTATTCTATCCCTGGCACTGTCTGTAGCAACTTGTAGGAGATCAACCTGAGTCTGGCGTGTGCTACGAACAAGGTTGACTGTGATAACCTCAAAATCCTGAGATTCTAATTCAGCCAAGTTCTTCCCCTGTGGAGGTACGGCAGTCTCAATTACAATCTCCATATCAGTGTTTCTCTCTACGTGAACCATATTCTTGACTCTCTTATCTGGCGCATCCTGATAAATGTCATCAAAATCTGAATGATTGAGAACATAAGATGGCTTCCTCCTCTTCCTTCCTAGCTGAGTCTCGATCCAAGATTGATCTCGGCTAATGCTACTAGAAGGGTCTGCACTAGCGACAGGAGGTACTGATGAGAGTGAGTGTGTAGAAGACCCACTGCGAGGTGGAGAGTCTAAATCCAATTCAATGTGAATTAGGACTGGTGACTGCTCTGGAATTGATATAGGAACTTGAGGCTGAACCTCAGGTACTGGCGGGCTCTGAGCTGATCTCTGAACTGGCTCTGTAAGCGGCTGTTTGTCAGGCTCTCTGTGTGAAACAGTGGCAAGCGCCTTGCCCTTTGAATTGTTTGGCGCTTGTACTTTCTTGGGAGGGTTACTCCTCTTTTTCTTGTTAGATTTTGACGAGGAAGGTAGCGAAGGATTCACCACTACTGGCGGCTCTGTTCTAGGAATACTAACTCTCCTTGTCTTCTTGCTGTCGAGGAAAAGTATACTGTTCTGGATAACTCTACTTGACCTCTCCTTGACCGTTGCATATTCTTTGCCGTACCAATCTACTGCTGGCAACGGTTGTGTATCGACCTGCTCTCGGCGCTAGGAGAACCTCCCTCATCATCGATAAACCTCCACATCTTGACAAGAAAATAAGAAATCTGTGGCGGCCCGTAGCTGGCGTCTGCGAACCTCGAGATCATCTGGCAATTTGCCCGGTAATCCTCCATAGAGAAGGCTCGTGATAATATTGCCTCCAGCAAGGTGAGCTGTATAATGACCTGAAAGGTCATAGGCACGTGCTTCGACAAGATACTTAAGATGATATTTCTCAAGCTCTTGTCCTGCGATCTTGGCATCAATTGCCGACTTGCACCAATACATTCCAAACTAAAAAGGAAAGTTAAGAGATGGTCTGTGCCTGCGGCGTAGAAGACGATGAACATCATGCAT
>VDFB02352930.1:42622-59119 GCA_007258455.2 Sequoia sempervirens
ACATTAGCATGTGCTTGACCTGAGACACGATTCAAGAGTGTGATTAGAATCGCGTACTCATCCTTGTACTCACCACGACCCACATTGTTTGGCAATCTGTTCTTTGCTTGTTTTAACCATCTTTCTGCCATCTTCTTCTGACATTTGTCCACATCAGCATCAAATGCTCGCGCACACTGCTCCATAGAAACAACTAGGCTGTTCTGGTGTTGAGGAATGCAAAAACTCCTCTCGATGTCTAGAGGTTTGAGACTACAAATGACTCGTCCGTCAACTGACGCTATCTCATGAGTAGTAGGATTGTAATGCTTAATGCAAGCCATCACAAACTCAACACAGTGAACGGAGAAGGTATGGAAGCGGCCTCTAGTAAGCCAGATTGCTCAATATTCTGAATGATTGAACTTCTGATTTTGACAGGATCTAACACCGCTTCTGGCAACACTTTGTGAATATCTGTCTCAACCAACCTGAGAAAGTCATGGGTAAGGACGGTTTTGGTCCTGTATTCAAGTTGAGTGAACTGTATTCTGGAAAATTAGCCTGTTGACTGTGAACTTGACTATATTCTGACAAGATTTCTGGAAACTAAAAATAGCCTGCGAGAGTTAAAAATAGCCTTTCGAAGAATTATTTTCAGCGAAAAATCCGAGATATGGGTTTTGTCCAGAAAAGGATTCTAAGACAACCCAGAACGTCAGATTTGCGAAAATTCAACTTGTACTCGATTGTACAGAGATTTTCACTTGAGAAAATTAATAACTCAAGAACGAACGTTCTGAAGTCAAAAATTGGTGAAAAATCAAACGCACAAATTTAACTCGAGGAAATTATATGAGAATGATCCAGATACTGAGATTTGCCAAATTCGCCAATTTCAGGAACATGCAATTTGTATTTTGTGAGAAATCTGAGATTTAAAGGATGCAAAAGACGTTTTTATTATGTCTTCTTCTCTGTGAAAATCACTCAAGATTTCTTGAAATTTGCGCCCTTGAAGAAATTCGAATTCTCTTTGAAGAAAATACGAATTACAATGGAACCTAAGGATTCGCCTTTGATTGTTTAAAATACGCCTTTTGAATATGCAAATTCGCCTTTGATCTCTGAAGAACTTGCGAATTTTGTTGATTTAAGGAAAACGCCTTTGAGGAATTTGCGAATTGTTTTGGATGAATTTGCTTTGAAGATATGCGCCTTCTCTTATGAAGAAATACAAATTTTATCTTGAAACTTGCTTTGAAATTAATAAACTTCGATTTCCCTTTGAAGATAATGAATTTGCCTTAGAAAATCACAAATTTCTCTTAAGATTAAATTTGCTCTTGAGAAATACGAATTTCCCTTGAAAGCTTTGTGAACAATAATGAAGATGGCGCCATGTATAAATAAGAGGAAATTCGCACTGAATTGTGACTGCAAGAATTCAAAAACCCTAACAATAATAGAAGTCCTTTGATTGGTTGCCTCTCAGTTCGACTGCCACTGACTGGAAGTGCACATTTGAAAATAATAATAAAATATTTATTATCATGTAATTAGGCGCCAAAAATAGAAAATAGCCATCTTATGCAAATCTTGAACTTCAGTTGACAATTTGGTTGAAGCTTTGAGATTCGTCGTTTGACTTCACTGATTCCGAAAAGTCATCTCTTGGCACATAGGCGTCCATTTGCTCAGGATATTTGACTTTTCACTAACTCCCTATTTAATAGCTGACAATACTGTCACGACTGGCCAACTTCGACACTGATTTCCGGATGACTGGGTGATGCTGAGACTGTTCTGAGATATTCATCGGAAAGCCTACTGAACAAGGAAGAAATGTCTGCTGGGAGACATAACTGTAAAATCCATCGTTTAACACCTTGAAAAATTAGGCACCCCTGATTAAATTGCTTGACGGGTTCCAGACTTGGCCATTTTCCTAAACTGCCATCTGACACTTCAAACGGCTGCTGACGGCGAATGGTGAACCCTGCTGACATGAGACGAAGCACACTGCATGACTGGAGATATTCTGCATCCAACGACTGTATGCGCGACACCTGAAAGCTGTGT
The DNA here is from genome assembly GCA_007258455.2 of Sequoia sempervirens. NCBI lineage: Eukaryota > Viridiplantae > Streptophyta > Pinopsida > Cupressales > Cupressaceae > Sequoia > Sequoia sempervirens. Next base: position 44,684 of record VDFB02352930.1, read on the forward strand.
TAAGGGCCTTAAAAGTAAAAGCGCCCCTGGCTCTTGGTTGCACTGGTGTCTTTTTGACGAAAGTCAAACTTTCATCCAAGTACCCTACTTTGACCTTTGACATCTGGAGCGGGGATGACCCGATTCAGGCACTATCTGTTTTAACGGACAGCCAGAAGGGCCTACAAGAGAAGTCTCTGAAAGTGACGAAGCAAGAAAACTGCTTCTAAGACCTCAAAAACTCCAGTGCGTATTTTAATTAAGATTACCGCTCCAGACTTCGCCATTTTCGGATGTCTTCATCTTTGCAGTATTATACTAAAGACCCCGCACGCACGAGCAACTGCCAAGTCCCGAAGGCTGATGGCTAGGCTCGTTGGAAAGATAAAATGATAACGCTCAATAGCCGTGAAGACTTCGAACGCGAACGGGCTCATCTGACAGGCCTAAAGGCTAGGCGCCTCTAGACTATGGAAATACACTGTAATTTGTTTGTTGGTCCGCTCGTGAAATTACGTGCTTGATAGAATCTCCGCCACGACCACCCGGAACGTCGGATTGACAAGCCGAATGATGCATTGTGGAGCTGGACTAGAGTATTATTGATGTCAGGAAGACTCTGTCTACAAATATTGCCATCTGAAGGGTCCTTTAAACCAGCGCCCCTGGGCTGTACTTGCACTGGGAACAAACGGAGAAGCTCAGAAACGTGAAAACTCCATTTTAAGCTGATCTTTGGATGACTGCTGCTTGAACTCTGAAAGTCAGACGTCTGCGTTTGATATCTCGTCGGATAAGTAGACTAGTTGTGAACGGATTGACTGCATTCGGCATCGAAAATGTCGAGATCAATCCCCTCCTTAAGATGGGCGCCCTCAGGCTAGAGGTGCGCTTTTGCCTGAAAAGAGCAAAATTCTCACATCTGGAACTTTACGGATTTCGACCTCTGCTGCGATTTGCCGGAGCTGTGAGTCTCGGAATGCTTCGCTGGATAGCTCGACGGATAGCCAGACTGATTCTGAAGAGAATGACTGGATTCTTAAACATTTTCTTCAAGATCTTGACCTTCAGAAAATTGGGCTCCCCTAGGCTATACTTGCGCTTTTGTGCTTTTCCTCTGAAAAATCTCCATGATTTGATCACTGAAAACTCTGTTTCGATCATTGAAATGACCGTATGCGCCATGAAATGTCGTTGTAAGATGTCCCTCCATCGTGAAAAGCTTCATTCTGATCAATATAACTGACTTTGACTGACAAACTATTGACAAAAACTCCATGCTTGATATTGCCCAAAACTGTATTCTACATCATTTTAGCAAAATTTAGACCTTTTAATGCAAAATGCCTTGATGAAGCAAAAAAAATTTGGTTTGGGTACAACACCTTTCCCTTGCAGAATTTCACGCACTATGAGAAGCTATTGGATTAATGAAACACAATTATTTGCAGTTACTTGCTGATAAAAACTATCTTCTCGAAAGGGATGGTATTTGCTATGATGCATTAAAGGGGAAGGAGGAGGAGGTTGACGAGCTCACTCATGAGCTTGAGGTGACTATGGACTCGTTGCAGAGCGCCCAGTTGGCCCTTCAGGAGTCACAGTCACGGTTGGAGGATCTTACCATGGAGTTGAATTTGGCACAGTCTCCACCAGTTTCAGATTTAGTACAATTACATACAGAGGCAGTTGATGAGGATCTAATGTCCACAGGTTGTAGTGAGGATGTGGTAACATCCCTGCCGGATACAAGGGCGGTTGACTCAATTGGGATAAGTTCTTGTATGGAGAGCAACAAAGGACCACTTGTTGCATCAGGTTCTCATGTGGTCAGTACTATGATAGATGATGCAGGTTCGATAGTTGATAGCTCTTGTGTGGCTGCGGTGGATTCTCCAGAGAGTTGTGTGTTAGTACACGACATTACTCCATCTTTTCCACAGGGGACTTGCAGAGTGCCATCTGGTTGGGAATATGGCTCTCATGTTGATTTGTTTCCATCTCCTGGAAGCAAATCTATTACATCATCCCATGCAACTGATTTTGGACACCAACTTGTTGCTTTTCAGAGTCAGAGTGATCAGCTGCTTGATTTGAGTGTTGTTAGTGATGAGCCATTGACAGAGGTTGGAGCATTTTACCGCGATTGCATAGTGAGGAGTGCTTATCACTTTTCTTTTGATCCACACACAGAGGACTTGATGATGCATCGGTGTGGATTGGCTCCAGGTTTATACCATCCTTTATGGGAGGGGTATTCACCATCTTCAGTAGATGGAGTCAGTAGCTGCAAGTACTTGAGTATGTCATTTGTGGGGGATCACTTGCAGAGTCAACACATCCATGGGAGTCTAGTGGAGGATGGAGATGGTTGTTGTGGTACAGACACCTTCAGATGTTCATATCTCCATAGTATGGGCGGATGTGTGTATAGATTATATTGGGATCCAGGTGGTGATAGAGTTAGTGTTGTTGATTGGATGGGTCCCATGGGTTTACTTGACCATTTTCGGCATGGTGAAGTTGAGATTAGCTTTGCATAGAGGAAGTCGGAGGGTATTAGACATGGTAGACTTCCATTTTGGGTTTGGGATCCAGGAATAGCTTGTGCAGTTGTGTTCTTGCGGATGCTACAGGAGTCAGTTAGAGATGTGGGACATTTCACAGTTCTTCTTTTGGGCCGTCCGAGGTATGGAGTTTCTTTGCTATGAAGATTGCTTGGGGACAAGCAATTTTAGGGAGGGCGGACTGTAATGTCCCCATTTTTTCGTGAGCATTAGAGTTTGAAGGATTAGCCTATCAGTTGACCCTCGTAGGCTAGTGTGGTGGATTAGAGGGTTCAGTTTGGGCGTTATGGAGCTCTCCAGGTGGCAGTTATCAGTGTTTATCTCTTCAGATCCTTCTTATGTTCCGAGGCAGTGATTTTCAGAGGTCTCTGGTTCAGTTTCGAGGGACTTACTATTTATAGTAAGTCAGCAGATGTCAGAGAGGGACCCTTACTATTTTTAGTAAGGCAGTTGGATGCACAGGGGATACAATGGTTAACTCCCAGGTTCAAAAGGAAATGAGAAATAATGATTATTTGTGGAGTTATGCTATTTAATTATTAATAAAGTCATTACTTTATTAATAATTAATTATAAGGTGCAATTATAAAGTCTCAAAATTCACTTTATTAAAGTGAAAGGGGAAATATTAAATATCATTTTAAATGATATAAAAGAGACTTCTAGAAGGGTTGGACCTAATGGAGAATTATATAAAGGCCATTGAAAGGTAAAGGAAGGCATCATTGGATCATTTCATATATTGGATTTGTGTTTCTAGAGAGCTTGGCTCTTGAGGCTGGAAACCTAGGGTTTTCAGAATTCTTGATCATTGGGAACGAAAACTCTCAGTGATTGGCATAACTGAGGTTGTGAAAGATCTTCCGAAGGGTTGCCCGTGGATTGGCTTCATTCAGAAGTCAACATTGCGCTTCATCAGATTTGCAGTAGAGATTCAGAACAAGGGTTTTAGCATCTTTTCCAGTTTCAAAGATTATTTCCGGGTATTTTTGTAAAGCTTTCAGAAATAATGCAATATCAATAAAGCTTTGATTTTCAACATTTATCTATGTTTCTTTTAGAAATTGTTATTTCTCTTACATGCATCTTTCTTGCCTGGTAAAAAATTGAGAAAATATAAAAATTATAAACCCTAGTCAGTTTTCGAAGGTTAGAGACAGAGAGGTCTCTTACATTGATCTCGACGATTCATTTGTTTTCAAAAACTCTATATAAACTCAAATTCTCTCATTTTCATTTTGTGGAGAGAGTTTTATGAAATTATTGCGTAGAGGTACTTTGGATAATAAAAGTTCACGTGCATGATTTGCTTTGAATCCTTTTATTGTCAAGTGGTTGCATGGTTGCATATCTCGTTCAACATAGAATAGATTTAGTATAGAATGTAGAATAGATTTTAAAGTAAAATTTGATTTGAATGTATGTTAGATGAATGAAAGATTTGATAGTATAGATTGGTGAAACTCTTGGTCATACTTTCTTTGAATAAATGATTTCTGTTCAATGCGTAAAGTTACCCTGAGCTTATATTGTGGATGCCTTAACTTCTGTTTGGATAAATGTTGGTCGATTTGATGGTAGTTATTCATGATGTGAAAATCATAAGCACAACCTTAGGAGATTGCACTCATTTTGTGTAGTTGTTCTTAGTGTGGTGAAGCAAAGTGTTGTGATTGGTTTCACCTAGTCTTTACCGTCTCTTGAGTTCTTAGGAGTAGCATAAAACTTTTGAACCCTTATCCTTTTGCACCTTTATTTGAAACTCCAAACCGAAAATCCTAAAAATCCAAAAATCCAAAAAATCCAAAAAAACAAAAAAACAAAAAAAAGGAGAGCATTACTGTCAAATTTGCCCAAGTCCTAACTTGTGAGTGATTTTTTAACGTAAGTCCCTTTGTGTATTACCAACATATCACAGCGACCATTGAGCTTATCCACACGTCAAGACCTGACAAAAGAAACCTTGGAATCGCCATATGATCTTCTCGCAATCTTAGCATATGTCATGTCCCCTTCTCAGTGACATCTCTCAGACGACAGATTGGCCTATCATACGACCCTCGTAGGCTGATGGACTGGATAGGGGTCATCTCTGAATGGCTGCAGGTCGGCCAGTTGATGGGTTGTCTTTAAAGTTACGAAAGCTCGTCCGGAGGTCATTGCAGAATTGCTATTTTAGCAGTTCTTGGCAGGCAGTGTGGGACCACTGCTATTTTTAGCAGTTTGGCTGTGGCGGCATCAGGAATCACTTCAGAGTCTGTCAGCATCAGACGGATCAGTAAACGGGTTAGAAATAAGGGAGATATTAATATTTGATCGTATTGATTAAATATTAATTAATTAACGTTTATAATATAAAGTTATAATTTAATATTATAACTTAAGTGGTTTTTCTTGAAGGGTGCGCCCAACATCAGAAGGGGCCAAAAGTCATTATTAAAAGTAATTAAAATATTCAGTGATGGACTATTGAAATATTAAAATATTAAAACGTGAATATTTCATTAAAACCCTATTTTCAAGGGAATCGCACTTTTCAGTGTATTTGAGGGTTTGCCTTGGGAATTGAGCCCATTATGAGATTATTGAATTTGATATTGATCAATTTTTGGTCTGAGCCTGAGACTTAGGGTTTCACGTTCGATTCCTTGGAGAACGAGCCATCTCCAGCGGAAAGCAGTTCAGAGAGTGTGCAATATCACTCGATTTATTGCCTACAGAGGTTTTCTTATTCAGAGGAAACTACCGAGCTTCAGAGGAAATTACATCTTCAGTTATTATCAGTTATTTGCATCCGGATATCATCTAATAACCAGGGCGTACCATTTCAGAGACTTGAATACCAGTATTTGTGAAGGCCGTACTTTCTAGTGGCTGTTTTCTGACAGGCCGTACATCTTCTCTGGAGACGTCTTTTGCACAGAGGGTTAAGCGCCTTCTTATTTGGCTTCCTATCAATCCCAGTGGTGGCGCATATCAGAGGAGCATCATCTGGCATCTTCAAATTGAAGGGAAAGGGACTCATTAATTGCAGCCGTACATTTCTGTACCTCAGCAGCAGCAAAAACCAGGTTTTGAAAATATTAAAAATTCTTCTTTTATACATTGTTTTCATCCGGGTATCATTGTAATCCATAGAAAAGTTGAATAAAGTGTACTGGCATAGATATTGTTGCGTTTCCAGAGATATTTGATTTTTAGTGAATTTATTAGCATTTATTGTCAAAATCGTACCATCTCATTATTGCTTCAAAAACACAAAAAAATCTCAAAAACCTAAAAACGTCAGAAAAACTTGAAATATCCGTCAGAGCAGTAACAGGGGGAAACCAGGGGTTTCTACATATTTCTTCAAAACCAGTAATAAACTTTCGAACAAAGTTAATCTTTCCAAAGAATGATTTCATCTCCTTCTTGCTTGCAAGAGGCTGGATTTTCAATATAGCTTATACACGTTCAGGGTCTATTGAAATGTAATTCTCTAAAATAACATGACCTGGCAACTTACCCTTAGTCACCCCATATATACACTTCTTTGGATTCAGAGAGATGCCAAATTCCCTACATCTTTGAAACACTTTGCATAAATTTGAAATATGATCACCTCTCTTTTTGGAGAAGATAGTCAAGTCGTCCATGTAGATAATAATGCACTTACCAATTATATCCTTGAAAGCAATGTCCATAGCTCATTGGAAAGTGGCTCCTACATTAATTAGTCAAAAATGGCATCCTTCTATATGCAAATGTACCCAACTTAGTCATAAAATTTGTCTTGTGTCAATCTTCATATTGCACCATCACCTAGTTGTAGCCTGAATAACCATCCAAGAAGGACATCATTTAGGAGCCATTCACAATTTGTAGGACTTCATCCAAGGAAAGGACTGGATAGTTGTCCTTTTTTTAAGCATGATTTAGATTCTTGAAGTCCACACATAGCCTGATTTTGCCATTCTTCTTTTACACGGGCACCAAGTTTTCCACCCAGGTCGAGTGTCTACTAGGAAATATGATGCAAGCATATAATAGCTTGTGTACTTCTCTCTGAATAACAGGTTCTAGCAAAGTATTGATTGGTCTCTGCCTCTAACTAAAAGGTTTGGCATCTAGCTTGAGGGGGATGGTCAGTGTAATGATCAGAGTGTCATAAGTCTTGAGATCTTCATAACTCTAAGCTATAACATCCAGATAAACATGTAACATATCAATTATACCCTTTTTCTCCTTAGGTACATACTTTTCCAATGAACACATTCTTTACTTCATCTAGAGTGCCCATATTATAGGTGTCACATTGACCACTTATTAAGTCCTTATCCTGCTGATCTTGGTCCCTTATTTTGTCCAAGTCAAAGATTTTTTCCAATTGTGCCATCCCTCTAGGAATTGTATTTGTCTTAAGATTGATTACCCACTCCATATCTAACTCTACCTCTTGTGGTTTTATCTCATCAATTATTTGGGAAGCAAATACATCAGAGTTGGTAATAAAATCTAGAATTTGCTTGTCATCTTCAAATACCTGAAAGTTTGTCACATTATCCGATACAAACAGGACTGGGGTAAGCTCAACCATGAATCTTTTCAACCTTGATAATGATAATGGTTTTAGAGTGCTTGTTGCCTATGCCAAAGCATCAGCAATATGGTTCTTACTTCAGGGTATCAATTGAATATTAAATGTGTTGAATCCTTCTATCAAGTCCCATACCCTATGCCTATAATTTGTCATCCTTTTGTCATGGCATGAGTATTGTCTCCTAACTTGCTTAACCACTAATTCTAAATCCCTAAAGACTCATAAATATTTAACATTTTTTCTTAGAGCTATTAGTAATCCATGTATCAGAGCCTCATATTCAGCTACATTATTGGTGCAATGAAATTGTAGTCTATGTGCAGCAAAGAAGGTTTTACCTATTGGATGTGTCAATTCAAAGCTTGCACTAGCTCCTTGCTTTGACTTAGAACCATCAAATCGTAAAGAAAAATGTATACCTTTTGGATCTCTTGTATTCTTACTCTTATTTGATGAAGGTTCCTCTTGCACCACCTGTTGTTTATCTCTTTGCTCATTCTAGATTTCCTGAACATCAATCCTAACTATTGGGGAAGGATTAATACATCTTTTGACCTGCTCTATAGCCATTTGACAAAGACACCATTCAAGTTCAGGATGTGAGGCATTATGAACTCTACACCAGTTAGGCAGTAACAAATCTTCAAAGTTCAATTCCCTTCCAAGGTTGATCTGATCCTCTATACACTTCTAAATAAATTCCTAAAAATTATCAAGCAAATTGAGGTTACCATCACTTTGCTCATTATCCTCATCTGATTCTACAACTACTTCTATACTGCTAGAACTCTAAGTAAGTTCCCTATGAGTATCATGCATCATCAAGATATCTTTTGCTTCTATTTCTCCAATGGTTGCAGCTAAGACATAATTTCCCAAAACTTGCCTCAGAAACCAACACTTCATTTGATGTATTTTAGTATTTTGTGATCAGATACTTCAGTCTTGACTCTTGTTCAATCTTGATCTGATTGGGGATCCCCTTCCATGGGAGCCACATATGAGAATTATTTGTAGAAGTATATCCATTAAGTTCTCTCATGAAATCCCTTCCTAGAATCAACCCATAAGCATATGGTATATTAGCTACCTGGATATTAATGATTAGTTACACCCATGGGTCTAATTCAATTTGAATAGGAATCATGTTCGATTCACCTACTACACTCACCTTTGTCTTGTCTAACTGAGTAAACTTATGCCAAGAAGGAGAAGGAGTCATGCCTAAAGCCTTGCAGACTGAAAATGGCATAACGTTTCTAGAAGCCCTAGAATCCAACAAGCAGTTGAGTAGATTTTTACCAAATATACGAATAGATATCAATAATAGAGGAGTTTCAGGCTTCCCTTGGAAAATACTTACCAAAGTATCAGCGTGGACTACCTGGGTTCTGTCTTTCTCCTTGCCCCTATCCTATAACTGAACTTGGACTTGATATTTAGCTAGTTGGTTAACTTGGTCCCTTGCTCACTGTGAACTTTGGTTTTTCCCAATTACTTCCTTGACTACTGGTTCACTAAAACCAACCCTTTTTGTAGAAGTTCCTTGTAATAACTTAGAAGGTACATTTCCACCTAAAGAGTCAACGATAGCACTCCTAATTGTTGGAACCCTTAATAATTCAAAAGTGGAGAGGATAACGTTTACCTTCTTAAGCTCTTCAGCCACATATTCAATCATTTGTGCCACAGTCATATCAGCTTGATTGCTCTTATATTGTTCCACTTGCTTCTCCTTACTGGCATCCATATACATCCTCCTTTTGAAGAATCAGAGGGTCCTCCTTCCAAAAAATATTGTGTGGGAATTTTTAGACAAGAAGGATTTTTGCTTGCATTCAGATCAAGAGTACTAAAGTTAATTGAAGGGGTAGAAGTGGTGAAGGTCCCTCTAGCTTTCCTATTCCTCAGATCATAAGGCCTTGTACATTGATGAAACATTTGAACTTCATCTATCCCACATTTCTCTCCATCTAAAGGACCATTATCAACAACATCATTACTTTCAAACAATTGAGATATTGATTCTTCATTACATACCTACTCAAACTTACCACCTTGCTCAATTTATTCTTCTTCAGGTCCATTCTCTTCACTTCATGGGAAGGGGGCATGATTTAGCACCAATATTGATGATTCATAAGGATCTGATAGTGCAATTTCTTGTCCATTTGCATCGTTGTTAGTAACATGTTGAACTTCCATTTGGAATATAGTAGTTGCAGTCTAGAATTCGGGATAGTCCAATTCATAATGTTGTGTTGTTTTATGGAGCCTGCAATATCCAGCCAATGTAGCTTCAGCCTAGAGGACTGCACTTGATGACTTTTCTTTATTACTAGGTGGGTCCAATAGGGTTCGGACCCCTCCATTGTTAGGCCTACTATTCCATGTCTTATTCTATCTCAAGGGTTGCCTCCTATCAAAATTATGGCCTAATGATTGGCCTCTTTCAAAAAAATTCCCCGAACTTTGCCCTCTTTCAAAACTTTTTCCTTGAACTTGTGAAAAATATTTATTATCTGGATTGTAATTGGATTGTATACGTCTCTATGTAGCCTGCAATTGACTATTTTGATTCCTTAAATAGGTGACCTTTGTAGATAGCTTCTTCACTTGCTATGTTGACTCATCTAGCCTTTTTTTCTCTAAATTACCTTGTGCTAGTACAGAACTCACAAATTTTTGCAAATAGAAAGGGTGTGAGCTTGAATTTTGTGATTGGTTCAATACTTTAAAATTTTGCAAATAGGTCAGAATGTTGGCCTGTTGTTGAGGGTATGTGGTCTAACTTGAATTTTGCAAATAGTTAGGAATGGGTTGGACTTGATTTAATGGAGAACTTGGATGTGGAACCAAAGACATCTGAGGGACTAGATTTATTATAGGAGTCTGATTAGCCAAAGCTTGGTTTAATCCTTAACTTTCCCAAGGTGACCAATCGGCCCTAATGATGGCAAAGGTCCAATTAGATGTTTCCTTAAATTTGTACTAGCCTTGACTGCCTCAGCATATGCATCTATCAATGTAGCTAGGGGTTGATGCATCTTCTTAATAAATGTAGAACTAAGGCTATCTAAGGCATCATAATAAACTCCCCTAGTTGATGCATCATCCACAACATATGGTGGTTGTAATCGGGTAAAATCATGATGGAAACTATTGTTAAATGAACCTATAGGTTCATTAACCTGTCTTTTGACTAACATGAACTGCAAGTATAAGTCATTAGGATTGATGGGAATCTTAAAAATTGCAAGAAAGTATCCTCCATTTGATCCCAACTAGTAATAGAACCAACAAGCAAGTGATTGTACCAATAGAATGCTTCCTCACCTAATGAATATGGGACAAGTCTACATGCGACATCTTCATGATTAATTAGTCTGTCCCGGAGGGCAATTTGAAAAATCTTGATATGCTCCTCAATTGTTCTATCGGGATCATTAACATGGAATTTAAAGCAAAAATTCTCAAGATTCTTAGGCATGGGATTATAATTGTTGAAGAATAAGGGTGAGAGGTTATTTTCCAAAAAAATCCATTGGTAGTGGTGGAGGTGGTAGTGGTTAATGGATGGCTTCCTGAGGATGTTGAATGGCAATGGGAGTGAGTTCTGAATCAAATGATGAAGAACTAAATGGAGAGGAAGATGGAAAAGATGGTTGGATGGGTGTACATGATGAATCCTCCCTTCTCTTAGTCCTCCTTGACCTGTTAGGGGCTTTTAATTCCTAGAAATATCATTTTTTTTGTTGTAGATCTAGTCTCTTTTCTGAATAATTGAGGAGATATGGACAACCAAAGATGCTCCAACTTTGTTGAATCTACCCTCCTTCTAGTGCCAATCTGTTGATGGTGTTTTAGCACTACAACATATTATACATAATATAAGTATCCTATCTCTCTTAAAAGGTAGATTTCTATGAGCCAGCCTCAAGAAACAACCCCAAGGTCTCTAATGTCAGGTCTTCACAATGCAACAACAACTCAATCATAATATGTGATTTGTTGGTAATCACAAGGGGCCTTACAAATCAAATGTTGGAAGCTTTAAATTCATCAAATATAGAAATGCAATGATGCTTTATAAATCCTATTTTAATAATGATTATCAAAGAAATAGCAAAAGGTAGAGGGTTTAAGAGAAATATCCTAATTTTAAAACCTAAGATCAATTGTGCAAACAAAAAAGTGTTCAAGGTGGAACAATCTTCCAAAACCAATCCTTGTTAAACCAAGATTAAATCTACAATATCACAAAGACAGTGCAATCTCCAAATGTATTAAAGATTTTCATATTGTAAATATCTAAACATTCACCAAAAATCATGAAATGCATAAACATTCACAATTGAACTTGAGTACAACAAAGAGTAGGCCTAGGCTAACTTTACAAAACAATCCAAAATCAATAGATTACTAAAAATATGGACCGAATATTCCTCAACACCTCAAACACTTTATCATAAACACAAATGAACTACAACTAGCTCTATGATTAATCATGAAATAACTTACTCAAAATAACTTATAATAGATTTGAAACACAACAACCATGCATAGATGAAATAACACAAGCAAGAACACCAAAAGACAATGTCTTCAATTGTATTCACTTCAACAAAATTTGCAACAATTCAAGTATCTCTTATGTAGTAGCATCAACAATAACAACCTTTCAAATGAGGAAGAGACCTCAATATATAGAGAAGCACCCAACATGTCGGACTAGGAGAGAAATTAAATTAGGTTTTACATGAGGTGGGCCAAACAAGTCGGCCTTGGCACTTTTAACACCCTAAATTAATTTTTACAATAAAAATATTACAAAGTTAGCTTTAAAAGGCATTTAAAATGAAATGAAAAGCCACTAGCACAAAATTCTAAGCATAGACGACTTTGACTCCAGCTATTCCTGAGGTGGTGGGCACATTGCTCGATGAAACTAAGCCATGTCATCCTTGTTATCCTTTTCTCCTTCTCTAGAAATTTCTTTGACTTTTTAAAGCACATTATCAAGGTCGGCCTGTCCTAGAACTAGGATGAACTTTATTCTCAATTTAATTTTCTTTAATTCTTCTCCATATTTAACCAAAGTATTTTCCCATTATGTTTGTAGAAGTTGATATCTATCCAGGTTAGAGATATAAACAGTTGTATCTTCCAGATGATCTTTTGCTACAGGTCCATCCTCAACTACAGAAAAAATTTCATGCCACCACTTTTGTAGTTGATCCACATTTAAATTCTTCTTTCCAAACATCTTCCTACCTTTAACAATTTCCAAAAATGCAATACAGCTATTAGATATCTCTTTCACTTTGTTTTGAATCTTTGATGCTTTCTTGAGTGCTTTCATCATGAGCTCTTTCTTAAAATTCAATGCCTCTATCCATTCCATTGACTTATTTATATCTTCTACTGTGAGGATATTCTTCTCAATCAGCTCTTCCTCTAGAATTTCTATAATTTTCTTCAACTCAGCAATGGTAGCATCATCTATCTTTTGGCATACTCTTGTGAGTTGATATATTTCCTCAAGAAATAATGAAGCCTTATCGTGTGTATGCAATATCTTTTTAATCATTGTATCCACTCTCGTGCTTACACTATCAATCCATTCATGGGTAACTTGCAAGGATGTTCTCATCATTTCAATCTCAGAAACTGCATCTTTAGACAACAATACTTTTGAAAATGAGGTTCCCTCACTGGTCTATGTTTGTACAGGCTTAATTAGATGTTGAACATATTTTTGCACTTCCCTCAACTATTGCCGCAACTTCTCTTTTTCCTTTGTTTCATTATCCAACCTCTTGAGAATAACCTGTATAGACTCATGTAAGTCTTCCTTTTCTTGTTCTTTTGTAGATGGACCTAGATTGATAGTTTCTACATTGTAATCAGATGGCTTCACTCATCCTTGTGCTTGTCATTTATAAGAGTAGCAATGTGGACAACTATATTGTTAGATTCATCTCTTGTCATTCTAGAGATTACCCTTGCTTTCTTTCTCTCCTTTGATTTACCCATACTAGCTAGAAACTTACCCCAATCTGGAGTCTCTTCTTCTACAATGATGGGCTTGGACTTCAATATTTCTTTCAACCAATCAGGGGCATTTGATTGTTCCATTTTAGTATTATCTTGAGAAGCATTTTTCTCATGATGATCCTTGGATGGATGATCCTCAATGTCCTCTGGATTTATATCAGTATCATCTTGATCATGATGTCCCTCGTCTTTACTTTTATATCTGATACATGAACATATTCCTTCGTAGGACATTGAGAGGGAATCTCCTCTATTATTTCTTATTTTGTATTTTTACTTTGTGCCTCAAAGACTGTTTGTTCCAATTTCCTTCTAAAATCATCCAAATCCCCACTCTTTGGTGTGGGTACATCTTCATCTACTTCTTCTTGTTTAGGGTTTCTAGAGATATTATCTTCCTCATTTACAATCTCTTCATCAACTAGTAAATTTTGAATAGGAGATGGAGAAGGATTATTATTTCTTGTAACTGCTCTCTTTGCTTCTTCAGTTTCATTCATAGGCTTCTCCATATTTCTATCAGCATCATTTGTCACATTTTCATTGTTTTATGTAGAGGAAGGAATAACCTTCTTCTTGGGAGAACCTTTTCTAACATACACCTATAGCCTCTCTCCAGAACTTTCTATATCAGCCACCTCAGCTTGAGTTTTTTCTTCTTCACCAACCTTTGCTTTCTTTGACTTGGTCATCTTTTGTCCTTCAGTAACAAGCTTTCTTTTCCTATATGTTTGAACCTCTTCACTCTCCTCCTCAATAATTTATTTTCATTACTTCCTCCTTTTGAAAATAGGTTGTCTCTTGGGCTCTTTACCTTTATCCTGAATCCTAGTTCTTTTAATCACAAACTGTGCTTCTTCTGTATCTTTCTCTTCGTAAGGCTTAGCAGTTTCATCCAGTGTATTCTCAGTCTCCTCCTCTAAGTGAGATTCTAAATCACCCATTAGGTCATAAGTAAACTTTGTGCCCATAGATTCCAGCTCCAACACCTTATGCTTGACCCAATTCTTAGAATATCTTAGCACTAGAGCAATAGGTTCATTCAAATCAACTACTTCATCCTCTGACCAATCAATAGCAGGAAGTGGTTTGTCTTGAAATTGCTCATAGTCATGATATTGCATTGGATCTTCCCCATCATCCACTTGATCAAGAAAATTGGCCACTCTATGGAGTCTGATCAAACTTAGAGGCAATCTATAATATCTTCTTTTAATCACTTCAACTTCATCTCTACATTTGGCCCAATAA
>VDFB02352932.1:0-36381 GCA_007258455.2 Sequoia sempervirens
AAAGAACCAATTAATCATATCACACAAGTACAACAAATGTGCATTGATAAACAAAATATATACTTGATATATCAATTTAAATAACAGAGAAGCATTAAAGTGGAGACAACCAAATAATTGAATAATTCCAGCAAATAGTTGATACCAAGATTAGGCCACAAAATCAGATATCTTCATTGAATTCTTCAAAATTTATACATGAATCATAGTATTCACTATATAAAGCATTTTAAAAGTATTTTCTATATATCTCCTACCTAACTCCTAATTCTAATATCTAATCCCCACTGATGATGATTTCAGCTTACATATATACATTACATTTGTAGGGTTATGACCCTTTGTATCTCTTCCATTGCAACGCTTCAGTATTCTTCTTGTTTAACAAAATATTTAATTAATTGCCTCCGACAAATTAAATATTTTAATCTCTGTTATCTTTATCTCCCGTGAAAATTATTTCGCAATAAACTTTAATTCCTTTACTGGAAATCTTCACTTTTTCACCCAAAAATAAAAATAATTACCCGCCTTATAACTCCTTTGGTGAAAATATTTCCCATCCTCGTGAAGGTATTTTACTTTGTATTTAATTTATTCATCTTCATTCAGTGAAAAATACTCGAGTAAAAATAATCTCCCATCAAAGATTTAATTTTTTAATTTCCTCCCTGAAAATATTTACTCTCCATCATTAAAATATTCTCTAGGTGAAATAATTACCTCACCCCTGGTGAAAATATTTCCAACTTCACTTCACACAAGATAATACTTCTATCTTACACATTTATTTTAACAATTTTAAGGAATAATATCTCTTCCATAGTCTTATTTTATTTAATCTTTTGTCCTCATTATGAGTATATGTAATTATATTTTGAGGTGACTTGAAGCATTGAGAAGAAATATTTTTTCCCACAAATCTTGCTTCTTTCACTGATGAAAATTCCTTGTTGGGTTATCGGTGTGACTTGAATAATCGAGGAGACATATTATTTTTCTACCAACCTCATATCTGTCACTGATGAAATTCCATTATTTAGCCATTGGTGAAATTCTTCCAAAAACTCCCCATCGGTGTAACCCTCAAAATCGAAGAGAATTAAAAAAATTTCCCCAACTCCACATGTCTCCCCGATGGATTTAGGGCTTTTACTCTAGTCTGCCAATTTTAGGGTTTATTGCTAGTTCCTTTTGTGGTGCATTGGAAATTCCTCAAATTTCCTTCTCACAATTTTCAACACAAAAATTGTGTTTAATCCCATCATTTGTCTTCGGCGTGTCAATCAATCTTCTCTGTATTTTGATTTTGTGCTCTATGAACTTCGGCAGTGTTGAACAAATGTTTACAGTATTCAACATGTTACTCTATCTTTCTCATCAAAGTTATGTATGTGAGGGCGCCACCTGCAAAACTCTCCATGACTTCAATGAATCGGGGACTACCCAATGGTAAATCACCTATGCTAACCACGAGACCGAAATTACTGCATTTTATTGAGGATCGAGGTGGTTTGAACTCCTTTCTTTTGACTATAAATCATTTCAAATTACATTCAATAGCTCCTCCTTAATCCGACGTGTGATAATGACATTGATAAAGTTTTTCTTCATAGTATTGTGCAGATTCTAGAATTCCTTGTTTAGTTTTTCTAAGGCATGAAATTCTTGGGTGCATTCCTCAAGGCAGCTTGCATAATATTTTTTAAGTTTCTCGTAACATCAGCCTTCATTTTGATAGATACAAGTTGAACCATATGGCTTCTAAAAATATCTAGTATTTTAATGGATCACTATTGAATTCCAGGTAGTATATCATAGTGTGCATATTCAAGAAGCACAACGATATGTCGGGTTCCATGGGAAGGTATAACATCTAATGGTTGGTACACGAGATGCCAATAATCTACAAAGAATGAATCTCTTTCCAAGGCAATGAAGAACAAGTTCAAGGAAAAGATGCACAACCTTCGCTAAGCTTGGGCCATAAAGTTGGCCATCGCAATCTTGGAAGTCCATTTGAAGATTTATATTCTTGATACAATAAAATCCATAATAGATGCCTCATAACTGTGACATATTTTCTCATACAGTGTGTGTCATTGATTGCTTTATCGAGCATATAAATTATCTTTGGAAAATAATCCACTTCATTTGGAGAAATGGTAGATATAATTTGGAGTTAAGAATTAGATTCTTCTTTCTCACTTTCTACACCACTCTGAACCTTGAAAAATGAAGACACCAAGAATCTTCACCTGGTTTCCTATCTTCAAAGGAAATCATTTGAATTTATGAATTTCCTCAAAATTTGTCATATTCTCCTTCAACTTTATACTCAAGTTTTATGCTTTATCAAGCTATCTTTTATTTAAAACATTTTGTGTAAACATGCCCAATAATCTCCTATAAGTTGCTTCAATTCTATGTTTTAAGGTGACATATTATCTCTTACAATTATTCCATCCATAATCTAAAATGCATCATAACTGGAATAGGGAGTTATCAAACTTTGCTTCTTGATACTTTGCTCTGTGATTAAAATAAGTTAAGTATCCCCAAAACTGCCTTATAGAACTGATCAAATGATCTCCAAAAGCCATGAAAATTCACCAGGATGTTAATTGGTGGTAGGGTAGTGTAGTTACAAGACAAATTTACATAAATTCACCTAGTTTGAAAACTGTCAACATTCAAAATTGCTCATTTGGCATTTTCTGCAAAATTGCCACTGTCAAATCTAGCTGAAACCCATTACTTGCCCTCCTTGAAAAAATATTAAATCTCTTCCTATGCAGTTGTAACTTTGGAAATCGGTTCATTTAGGTGAGATGAACGAGTGTACACAATGGTTTTCCATAATTTTATTTTCTTCACCAAATATCAAGCATCAAAGTTGACCTTTGCAAAATATTTCTGGAAATGCAGTCTTTCAATTGGCTAAAATCCATTTGGGATTGATTTTGAAAAAATAACCAATGATTTCCTAAAGCTCTAAAAATTCACATGGAAGTAGATTTTGGTGGAAAAAATCAAAGGCACTGATCAGTTTGTGATGATCATCATCCATTTGCTTAATAGTTACCCTCAAAGTTGACCATTTTAAGAGGGTTTTCACTGTACAGTAGATTTTCTCAAAAAACCCTTCAACTTGTCGCTTTGAAACTTTGTCAAATCAAATCATATGGAGTTGAAAACTAGCATGCACACTCACATATGTTAGATGAACACACCTGCAAGATGACATTGCATGAAAATGACCAGATTCAAAGTTATGATTTTTTTAAATGTGCTCTTCGGGCTTCTTTTTCAACTGAGTTTTCTGAGTGTCATATTAAATTTTTTGACATGGCACTTCAAATTTTGCCAAAATTTGAAGGTTCCAACAAATCAAATGCATTTTTTGAAAATAAAAGTGTCATAAAAATGGTGTTTCAGACAAATCAAGCAAAGAAGAGAAAGATAAAAGAAAAGAAAAATGAAACAAAGACATCACAAACAAAGGGCACAAGCGTGATCTGATAGTTTGGGGTTAGAGCTACTCATAAATATATATAAGTATAATAATAATAGTATATAAATGAACTGTCATCAACCCCCTACTATATCAGACCATGTGAAGAATGCACGAGAAAACAAAGTGAAAATAATAAAAAAATTGGGTCAGCATGGAAGGGAGGCCTAAATGCCCCCAACATTTTGCATCATCCCCAATTTGTTGAAATTAAACACAAACATGGAAGAATGATGATATAAATAGAGGAAGGTTTATGACACAAAAATCACTCTTGTATCCAAGCACAAACAACGGTGACAAGGGTCATCCAGGAACATATAACACTGTTACAGGGGAACACATCACAACACACACACATCTAATCTAAAGATAAAGAAGAGGCCTCCCCCTAACACTGATCGACCAAGAGGTCGTCCAATTCCCAATCTAGATTATCATAAGGGGAAGGCAGACGAGCCTGCAATGGTGGAATGGTAAGAGGAGGAGCTTTCGACCCTCCTGCAACAAGGGCTAAGGAAGAAGGCCCCACATGGTCTTCTCCACTAGGCTCTTTTGGAGCTATGGTCAACAATTTTGCAAAAATCGTTGATAAAGCCAGAAATTCATCTAGAGAGTTAAACATGCACTTTACTAGAACACCATGTCATACCTCTATGGATGGAGAAGGTTGTGGCTAAGGTTCACCGCTTGGCTCACTGAATGACTTGGGAGTGGTGACAAACTCAGGGGAAGCCAAAATTGGTTGTCACTAAGATAGAATAAGCCAGTGTGGGACCACCCTTCAGAGAAGGTGGGCTCCTCTTATGCCCTCCATTGTTGGTGTAGACACATAAATGACCTAGGCCTGCAAGCTCTATTTTACCACTTTCGTCCTAGCATAATTGTGAAATTTAATTATGTCCTTGGTCCACATTCGACTATTAATTAAATAATATATTATTATTTAATTAATTCATGTCTCTTATGTTCTTCATGATTATTAAATAAATAAATTACATTTATTTATTCAATACGTCACTAAAGGTCTATTATCTTCTTACAATTAAATTAATTTATTAATTTATTTAATTACCTTTGTTCATTTATTCTTCTTGATTATTAAATAAATGAATTTTATTTATTTATTTAATATGTCACTAATTCTCATTTATTTAATTATTGGTCATGTCCTCTAAATTAAATAATTATCTTTAATTATTTAATTACCTAATTAACATTTCCCTCATTTCAAATAAATGAAATTATTTAAAATGATTTCATTTTATTAACTGTCACTTCATTTTGGTAAATAATCTGAAAATTGATTATTTATTCACACAAAATCCATATTTTGAATTTATTTAATTCAAAATGGTAATCTTCTTCCAAAAATCAAGTAATTGAGCAAATTCTTGATTTTCCAAATTTTCTTTTCAGTTCAACCTTTATCCTCTTGATTTTTCAAATCTCACAATCAAGCAGTCTTTATCTTCTTGATTTTCAAAAATCTTTATATTTTTGACTAATTATCACATTTATTCTTGACCACTGATTCCATTTCTCAAATGACATCTTGACCACTCATTTAATAATTTTTCCCTAACCCTAATTAGGGATTGTCACATGAAATCTTGACCTCTGATTTTAGGCTTTCGTCAACTTTCAATCTCGTCCGTCCGTCCAAAATTGTATTTTCTATAAAATGCCTATTTTGCTCACATTCTTGACTACTCACGCTCATACTTACATATCACAGCATTTATGATATTTTCATACTCGATTTCATTAAGTCTTAGGCATTTCTTGGCATATTCATTTGTCATAGTCATAGGCATAGTCATCAAATCCTTCAAAGCTTGTTTAGGACATTGGCATAGTCAAAGACTACTCACACACTCGATCTGAGGGCAACATTTGCAGCAAGTTAGAAGGTGCTATGGAGGTGAATCATGGAAGCTTCGCGAATCAGCTAGTATAATTGTTTCAATTTTTTTTATCTTTCATTGTACTCAATAGATTCTTTGGGTTTATGCTTATTGATCTAATCATGCTAACCTTTACCTAAAATTTAACCCATTGATACAGTTGGAAGGGCCATCCTCTACCTTCTTCTTTGTTGGGGGATGTGAACTCCCTATAGACGAGGAAACAAGCACAAAGGAGGAGGAGGAGGAGGAGAAAACCGTAGTAGATACCACTAAAGTATTTGGCATATCCATGGGTTTAGGGAATGACAAGATGTTTGGAAGGGACATCAACAGGGGTGGCTCCACCAAAGGAGTGATAAACACCTGTACCGTTTAGGGTCAGGTGCACTCGTACTCATAGCGGGAGCCAGAAGCAAGACTGAATTCAATTGAACAAAAGAAAAGGGGAGGAGAGAGGAAGATGCATCAGGAGACCCTAAAGCAGGGGCGAATGTCTCCTCTTCCTTCTTTTGAAAACCGGCCTGCTTAGTCGCAAGAGCCTTTTGTCAATGCTTGTGCTCATGTGCAAGGCAGTTTCTATGACTCTTTGAGCTAGAGATTGAAGGTTACAAAGGGACGAAAGGCTATTGCTCAGCCATGAGAATGTTCACCACAGCTGTTTCTAGCAAAGGGACAAGCTTGTGAATGGGAGCAAGAGGAATAGATTGAGAAACAACAGGGGGAATCGACTCTAATGCCTCAACAGTGGGCCTCTTCTTATTTACTGCTTTGGGAGTAGAAGTGGTGGGAGGCCGTGAAGGCTGATACATAGAGGATTCCCCATGGGGACCCTTTCTTCTACCGTATCAAACAAGCCTAGGCTCTGTGGACAGAACATGAAGCTCAAATGGAGGACGCTTAGGCTCTCGCCAAGCAGGCACCATAGGATTCTCTCACAAGCGTGCAATAGAATCAAATGGTGTTGTAGTAGGGTGAAAGGGAGCATCAGGCTGAGTAGTGATAGAGGAAGAAGAGGGACCATGAGGGGACCTCTCTTCTTCTCTTCCACGGGCCTTGGCGACATCACTATCAGTTTTCAAACAAACCTATGTGAAATGGCATAAGATGATGGGGGGTACCTTACTCTAGGCGTTAAGTGCCCTTTTTTTTTTTTTGATAAGTTCAGTACAAGAGGTCCTTCCTAGGTGGGAGAGGACCGATGGGTTCCGGCTAAAATTAATCTAAGCAACTACCATGCTCAACTGGTGGTCTATATTCAGTGTTGTGGATCACATGCACGAAACCCTCATGAATAAAATTTAAATATTTGTGCACAACCGAGGGAATAACATTCATAGCTACCAGCCAGGGGATACCTAGCTTCACTCTAAAGAGTTCAAACCTTGGGATTATACCAAATAGTAAGTTCATGGATTTAGGTCCGAAAAGGACTGACAAAACGACACTGCCAAGAGGAGGCACAAAAATCCTATTATGCATATGGATGGTGCTCACAGGTACATCGTACTCATCGTTATACAAGAAGTTAATTAACATGATCTCCTTAGTTATGATATTCACTTGAGACATCGGGTCAACAAGAACACCTGCTATAGTATTCTTGTTGATTTGCGTAGGAATATAAAGAGGAGATGGTTCTCTATTAAAGCCCATCGATAGGTCCTACGAGGTGAAGGTTATACCTATCCTACTACTCAAAAAATACATAGAGGGGATAGGTAGATGCAGAAAAGAGGCCATCACACACACTAAATGATGCTCTCAAAAAAATCTCCCAAAGGCCCGAAATAGGACAGTGACCTAGTTAAGGCTTTGTTCCGCAACACCTTTGGAACCTTCCAACTATTCCTACTTGGGGTCACAGGTAGGGCTGTAATGTAAAAAATCCCCACAACATTCGCACCTACAACACTCCTAGAATGCAAGGAAAGGGCCCTTTAGTAGTGCCAAATGGAATCAAAATGGTTCACGTCGGGTTCACCAAAAATGTAAGAGATAGGGACCAACCACGTCAAGGCTCCAGGTCACAAAGAGCCAAGAGTGGAGGGCTTCCCTAACTTACCTCACTCTAAAATTTGTTTTATGACAAGCATCAAGAATGATGAGGGCTATAATGTACTTCATTCACTCTGAAATCCTGAACTTAGGTTTGGGCTTGGCGAGCTAGTTTTTGGAGTCGATATTGTGCCTTTGACAACTCTCTGTTCAAGGACGACAGTGCAGTTATGGGATGACAGAGCGGCATTTTGGAATCTCACAAGGACACTAGCATCCATATGGTCAGAAAATAGTAGACATAGCAGAAACTACCAAAAAACAAACTGATAGCCTAGCTAGTAAATCTAGATGGTAAAAACAGAATGAGGAAGTGCAAGAAATAAAGACTATAGTGATAAAGCAAATAAACAAGAACTAGGGTGATGAAGTTAATCTTAGAAAAGTGTCCATTCACCAACTATCTCCACATGTACTTTCACCTACACACAAGAAAGAATGGGAAAATTGTTGGGGCTATGTAGGGGTCTTCCTCAGTCAAACCCCCGTTTTGGTGTTTCCACCTCCACAAATAGCTAGATAGAAACAAGATAGAAATATGTGATAAAGAGGTAAAGAAAGTAGAAATTTCAATAAACACTACTAAATAGTAAAGTACTACTCAACCAAATCACAAAGGAGAATAGTGATACGTTACCACCTCCACCCAAAGGATCACTAGCGAATGGAGGAGTTATGGACTTGGAAAAGCCACCAAAACTGCAACTGTGATGAAGGGAGGTCTCGCAAGACTCCAAGCCCGTGCTTTTATGGCTTGCTTCACACTTGCAATGTGGAGTTGATGGAGCGTTGAAATGTTGCTTTAGAGTGAAGAGAATGTGTATAGAAATTCCAAGAGAGATTGTGAAGAGATGGAATGAATGAAAGAAGAATGTTTTTGAAGGTGGGATGGGAGAATCTACCATTTTTTGGGGTTAGTTGGTAAAATAGGGATGTTACAAATCATTCTCAATCAAAAGTGTAATGCCTCTACCAACTTCAGACATAGGAATCCATCAAGGACAACAACAGGCCACGTAGATGTATGTGTGTCGTGCATGCGTCCCCAACAAAAATTCTCACTAACACAACAAATAGATGCCAAGTGGAAGGAAGGTAGTTAGGCGATGTGGAATTTTTCCTTCATATTTTATTTTCAAAGGTGAGGATGTGTAAAAGGGGAATTTTTGTAAGGGGTGTGAATTTGCTCCTATACATCTCCTTCAAAGCCAGAGCTTGATCATAACCAGACACTTGAATAGACTGATGCACAGTGAGAAGCTCCTGGTTAACATCCTACTTTTCCAAAAAAATGTGCCCAAATGAAGACCTGTTCCATTTCTTAACATTATTCTTCACATTGGCAAGCTTCTTAGCCACTCTATACATTTTCAAGCCATCCACCTGAATGTTCCACCAATCTTGAACCATATTTTTAAGATCAGGATGATAGGTTCACATCTTTTCAAATCTAAATGGAATTTTCTTTTCCTTCCCAACAAATCCACTGATAAAGATAGAGGAAAGTAATCGGACCCTAACTTGGTCAGGGCCGAGAGCGAGCAAGAATAAGACACAAGCCAATCGAAGTGATAAGGGCATGATCAAGCTTAACTTGGATAAGAGCATCACCCACACACAGATTAGACCAAGTGAAAGAGGTCCCTTTAAGATCCAAATCAAGGAGAGCATTATCATTAATAAGATTCATGATATCATATCTACTATCATACACAATTTGCGACCTCTCAGCTTATTAGCATCATGCAAGGGTGTGTTGAAATCCTCCATAAACAACTAGTAAAAAATAGGTTGCAATGATTTGAAGGAGCCAAGATTTTCCCAAAACCTTTTTCTGGCACTCTTAATATTAGGAGCATAGATATTAGAAAGGGTCCAAGAGAACTTATCTTGAATATTAAAAAAGGAAGTGGCCGCATGGTTACAATCCTGAAACACCTCAATCCCCTGAACCAACTTAAGATTCCAAAAAGTAGCAGTCCCTCCAGAGGCGCCAGCCGCTTCAGAGCAATGCATACCACAATCCTTAAAACACTTATGCTTAAGTTTAGATAATCTATCCATTCCCATTTTAGATTCTTGAATTAAGACAATATCAATTCGATGATCCCTTACCAGGTTAGCAAGAAGATCATGCTTAAGAGGGTGATTTAACCCTCGCATATTCTAGGAGATGTTTTTCATAAGAGCTTATGGGAGGTGCTCTTGGAGCACATATCCAAAAAAGTTCTCTGAATTCCATCACCAATAACCATTTGACTCTCCTTATCCCTGGTAACATTTGAAGGAGGATGACCTCTACCTTTGGCTCTGACCCACAGTCTGACCTTTTCCTATTTCTAGTAACAACTCCCAGAGAGGGAGAGTTCTTCTTTCTATTTCTTCCTTTCATTAGAATGTAAGGAGGATTATCAAGATCATCCAAATCCCTAGTATCCTTCATTTCAAATATTTAACAAACCTCCAACCCCTCAACCTTAGAACATTCATCATGTGGCAATTTCACAACCCCACTACCATGAGCCCTTGAGGAAGGGGAGCCCAAACCCTCATCCACAATCACCTTTTCTTCAACCAAAGCCTCAAACCTAATATCTTCACAAGGCTCCTCAGTATTGAGAATGAGGGAGGATACATTAGCCTAGCCACCCTACTCCTACACCACATTAAGCACTATAGATTCAACCTAGCCCTCAGGAGTCACAATATTCTCAACTGCTACCATCTTTATTTCCATAGGTTTCTCACACACCATGATAGCCTCACCTCTAGGAGAAAACCCCCCTTTCTCCATAGACTCTGAAGAAATCACTTCAGGAGCCTTTTCCTTTTCTTTCTACTACTTAATCACCAGCTTCTGCATTTTAAGAGGACATTTTTTTGCCCAATGGCCAAATTTCTTGCAATGGAAGTAGGCGAAAGGAATTGACTCAAATTCCACTGCTTGCTCCCATACCCAGAACTTAAATTTAATCTTCACCATAGAGGGCGATTCCATAGACTGTTCCACATTCACACAGAATCTGGCATAAACAAGATGCTTTCTGGACGCTGTCATTTGATCAATCGATAGAAAACACCCAAAAGTACTAATTATTTCTTTGAACACTTCCTCATCCTAGAATTAAAGAGGGAGGCTTGGAAGTCTCACCCAAACTAGGTCCATCGAAAAAGAGCACGAGTTAGGATTGAAGCTTGGTTCCCACCTTCTCAGCATCAAAGAGGACTTCCCAATAAACCAAGGGCCACTCACCAAATCCACTAATAAATCTTCACAATTGAACGTGAAGGAAAAAAATCCTTTGGCCATTGTAGACACATCCACATGTCCCTTAGGTCTCCAATGGTTCAAAGTGAACTTATGAACCAGCTCAATATGAGGACATGGCCCAACAAATTTACCCAGCAAAGACATGTCCATATTTGAAACACTTTTTTCAACAATATAATCTAGGACAAAGAGAATATTCTCCAATCTTTGCATTTGAAATGAAAGCCACATGAGGAGAAGAGCTTTTACCTTTGGGCTTCACACCAAATAGATTCAACCATTTCAGAGAAGATTCCAAGAAGAAATCATCCCTTTTCTTATCAACCCTAGGACCCAAACCTTGAGAAGTCACACCCAATATGTCAACTAACTGATTGGGTCTAGAATTTTCAACACCGAGATTTCCCCTTTCAGAGAAGGACATTGGAGATTAGAGGATAGAAACCCCCTAATTTTCATAGCTAGTTAGTGGACGAAAACCCCTAATCCTATATTGGCAATCTCAAACAAGGATTGTATTTGGGATTCACTAATTTTTTGTTGTGGTGGCTCCTATAGTGATGGTTGTCTAAACCTTTATATGGATTTCTTAGTGCCTAGGAATTATAATTATGATTGTTTTAGGTTTCTATATCTTGGATAATAATATTTTTATTTTTGTCCTTAAATTTTCCAGCAAATTGAATTATCTATAAGTATAATTCTTTTCTATAATAAGAGGAATAACTAGTTTTATGAACTATTGATTCAATTGATCATTCTATAAGGGGTTATCATTCATTTTTGCATATATTGTTAGGTATATTATCTATCAAAATAGATCTAATTTGAAATAGTATTATTCATTGGCATTATGTGGAGTTAAATCAATTAGAAATATATATTATCCCTAGTCAAGAATATTACAATGGAATCAAAGCCTTGATATACAACCTGAGGGATCAAGGGCTAACACATTTTGGTGAAAAGTGGATACACAAGATGGAAAATATAACACAAACACAAAATGACAGAGAAATAAAAGGCTTAGGCAATGTTTGAAGTGGTGATCAATCTAAAGGTAGGCCAAAAAGAGATGACTTGAGCACTCAAAGACACAATGGCAATGATTGTACAAGTCATGTAAATTCAAAAATCTCCGGTAGCTCTAAAATCACTTACTCAAATGAGAAGTACATCAGAGATTAATCAAATAGTTGATTATTCCTCCAATCTAGGTTCCAACCCAAATTCCTTCAAAAGAGATCAAATCCATCTAAAAGGAGAGACAATAGAAATAATAGAGAAATTTTCAACCCATCATGCTAAATATAAAACCTTAGAACAATAAATTCAATATGATCTATAATTTTCTACATTGTACAACATCAAACTCCAAAATAGTCCTCAAGTTGAAAAGAAACTAGTTCAAAATCATGCTACCAAGAAATTGCAACAATGTTTGAACAAGGTTCCCACAGAAGGAAATATTAATCTGTAGACACCTAAAAATTTCCTAAATATATCACGCATCTCAATTTCACTAATTAACATCATTTTCCTCATTTTCACCTAATTCCTCCATTTAATTATATAATGTCTAATTATTTAGTTAAATTCACTTTATCCCCCTATTAATTGAATAATTAAGGTTATTTAATTAATTCATTACTTTCATGCTAATTTACCCCTTTGATTAAATAATTCCCAATTATTTAATTAAAATATTAATACCTCCCATCCTCACAATTAAATATTTTTCATAATTATTTAATTGGCTAATTTCCTCCAACTTGCACAAAGAATATTCTTTTTTTCAAAAACGGAATATTCCCAATTCAAATTCAAATATCTTCTTCCCTCCAATTCAAAATATCTTCAACCTCCTTTTCATGGAATTAGGGATATTTTGGGCTCTCATTAATTCTTAATCATTGATCCTCCCTCATCTCCTTGATTTCCTCTCATCCATTGATGCTCAAATCGAATCTTGAACATTGATCAAAATTCCTGAAATCTATGAAACAAAGCCTCTCCAACATGAAATTTATTCATAATCCTCATAAGAATAGGAACTCTCTAGAATTCTTAAGCCAATCTTGAGCATTTTAGAACACCTATTTTATGAGTCACACCTCTCATCAAGCTTTTGTAACATGGATTATGCACAATTTGAGCAATCCAAATCACAAATTTGCATCAATCCACAATGGGATTGAAGGTTTGCACTCTCTTGTGATTTAATTGCTTTGAATTTATGTTCATTTATTTAGATTAAATCTTTGATAGATTTTCAAGTTAATTTCATTGAGTATGAGTTTGTATGGTCTCAATTATGTAATATTTTAGTGTTTTTTAGCTCTAACTACTTCAATTATGCTTTCATTTGATCACCATATTTCCCCTACAACATTTTTTCATGCTCGGTGGGACCCACATCCTTAGTTTAACCTCTTTTGTCAATATTTTGGCATCCTACAGGTTACAGAGATGCATTTGAAGAAAATCAATGCTTTTGTTTGGGGAAATGTGATGCTTATGTTAAGGTTTGGTGAATATGCAGACAAATATCGATGCTTCTATCCATCTCAACACATCTGAATGTCACATTTTTATGTTTATTTGTAGGAATTTTGGTGTGTTTGTATAAGGGTGGCACATATGTTCAAATCACGATGCATCTAACTATCAAAGGTTTGACGCTTTTTTCATAAAGTTGTGCTTCTATTTCTAACTCTTTGTTTTTGTTTGCAAAGATATTGTGATGCTTCTGCTCAAATTTTGATGCTTATGTAGAAGGTTGACACTTTTTTTGAGTGATTATGTGATGCTTTTGTTCAAATCCTAACACTTTTGTTAAGTAAATGATGCCTTTGTTCTGTTAAGGTTTACATTTTTTTTTAATATTTTTCTTTCAACTAACCTTAACAATTTTGTATTTCTTGATCTTATCTAACAATTTACAATGTGTGGCAATTGATGGAAGAAGATTAAAAATGAAAAATACTACTAACATTTGAGTTGTAGGTTTCTATTTTTAGTCTAGGACTCACATTTATTTTTGGTGCACTTAAAATTAACTTCACACTTTCTTTTGGTGCACTTAAAATTAACTTCACACATTTCAATTGGTGTACCTAAAATGAATAATACAACTACCATTTTCCTTTGTTGTACCTAAAAAGAACAAGCAACTTGCATACTTAGTTTTGGACTTAAAATTGAACAATACAACTTTCATTTTCTTTGGTGTACCTAAAATTGAACAAGACAAATCTCATATTTTCTTTTTGTGCACCTAAAATGAATTCTTTGATGTGTTTGGTAGGTTAGTTTTTTGTATGATATTTCCTTATTCCTAGTGCAATATTGGAAATCAAAAACATTACTAACTTGTAATCTATTTGTACACCTTGAGGTGTGGTGTTATTTATGCTCTCCCCTCACGACTCCTAAGAATAATCTTGGGGATCAAAAGCAACACCATAGTCATTTATTTCATGGTAGAAAACTTGCTTGGGGGCTTCATCACCCCAAGTTCAAATCTCAAGCATGTTTTCTGATGAGCTATATAAAGGGGGAAGAACAAATTTGTACCCCAAGGAATAGCTAGCATCCTTCAATCCAAGCCCCATGACCCTTGATCTATCAAGATAGAGAGGTGATGAGTAGAGAGGAGACCCCTCTCAACTTAGGCATAACATATGAGCTCTCTATTCATGGTAGACCCCTACTACGAACTTGTTTATCTAGAATCCTTTAAGGCTATTTGTTAATTTTCAAATTAAAGTGGTGCAACATACAAGTATCAATGTGTGAAGTTACTCACCATGTGCCAACCTTTTTTGAGGTGACCAATATTCCTTGTTAGGATCTTTTCCTTTCAAGGTGAGATGTGTTAATGTGGTACATGACCTTGGCATACTATAGTCACCCATTCATTGGAAGATATTTTAGGGTGGATCTAATATAAGCTGATAATCTCGATCTACCATTAAAATAGGATTGTGTAACTATGGTGTGTAATCATTTTTAAATCTATGTGTGATACCAATTAGTGTGGTCTTGTTGAAGAAGAAACACAAAAATCTACCAAAAAATCCTTTTCATTCAGTCATATGTGTGATTCTTTATTGTTTATATCATTTTACCAAAGAAAACAAACACAAATAAATCCTCCAAATAGTTCAAAATTATAAAACCCTATCCATACTTAGGTCTAGCTTTCAAAAAATTTCTTCTAGGTCAAAGCAACACTTTTGATTGTCATCCTACATCACCTTTGTTTGTATCCTGACACTTTTTTTTATCAAAATGGTGCTTCTATATGTAAACCAATGCTTTTGTGCATATCGACACTTTTGTTTAGAGTAGTTTGTCAGCAAAAAACTAGCAAACAATAATTTGACACCTTTGACTAAGACAATGCAACACTTTTGTAATTAAACCAACGGTTTTGCAAATAGTTTGACACTTTTGTTACAGGAAATGTGATGCTTTTATCCATAATTCGATGCTTTTGACTATCAGTCCAAAAACCACGGGACCCTAAAATTCCAAAATCCTATTTTAACCAACAAATAGTAGAAAACCAAAGGCTTCTATAGAACAAACCTATAGTTATCCTTTTCATCCAAAAAAATAGTAAACAACCTTGGTTGTCTTCATCCCATTTCACTAGGCCATTTTGGGACTTGTCTAAACACCTCCTAGTCATCTTGGATCAACTCAACCACATCAATGACAACAAAACAATACATTCAAAACAACAACATAAATTGGAAATTGCTCACTTTTGGTTTAGATCTCCATCGCATCTCCTAGTTTATTTTTGTGCTTGAGAAAAATCCTCCTTTCAAGTATTTATTTGAATTAGAGTCAAAAAATTGTGAGTTAGATTTCTTTGGAGTGATTAGTCTACTCATAAATTTTATGATCTCATTATCATCTTCCTTAACTTATACGCATTTTTATAGTACAAACAAGGATCATCCTCAAATAAACTTTAACAGGAGATCTAATCAAAATAAAATTTGTCTACATTCAAGGTTTCACATCCTCTATTCATCCAAACTTCATTCAACATTAGTCCAAAATTGCTTAAGGTGTCATTACTAGCCCAATTTGAAGCAACACAAACATCTCAACAAAATCATCCTCATTCACCTTCAACACCCCCATCTCCTAGGGTTACTACAAGTTTTATGGTCACAAATAGGTCTTAACATAAGAAGAACAAAGAAAAAATGCTAGTGGTTCTAATATGTCTACTTCCACAAGTACTAGTGATCAACCTCTCAACATGCTTGATTCCAATCCTAAAGGGTGTTATATTTCAAGTCAAACTAAAATTCAGCCACGAACACCAGCAATGAAACAAAAACAATATACCTAAATGAAGATGAGAGGTTCACTAAGCCCCAAGAATTTACTCCAAAAGAGATATTAAAGATGTCACAAGACCCATCTCTTGCTAGGGAAATGGATGTTATGTTAAACCTTAACCCAAATAAATAAATTTTAAAACTTGCACAAGTTGGTGCTAAAATTCCCTCAAACTTTGATGTTGATCAACTTATGGAACAAACCTTCTCATGTATAATAGCAAGCAATCATCCCCAAACAAATGAAACATTAACAAATCAAGTGCTATCACAAATGTTAAAACCTCCTTTACCAAATGTACTAGGTAATCCTACAGTTAATCTATCATAAATGGATTAAAAAAGATTTGCAAATCAATATTTCAATCCATTGTACAACAATCAAGGTCTAGGAACTCCAACCAACCTAGGATTTCAAAACAAGAATAATCCACCAATATACACAAACCAACCTAATACAAATATTCCAAATCTAAACATGATGAACTATGGGAAAAATCCATTTACAACACCACCCTAACAAAATATAGACTCAAATTTTCCTCAACCTCAAAAACCACCTCAACACCAACACCATAAATAACCTCCTCAACAAAAAATTAACCCACAACATCAATTTGTACCTACACCACAACAACAACAACAATAACATCAATACATCAATCCTCAACAACAAAATACCACCCCACAACAATAACAAAATATTTCTTACCAACAATAGTTACAAGTGCAACAATAATTACAAGCACAACAACAATTGCATGCATAACAAAAATTACAAACACAACAATAGTTACACGCCCAACAACAGTTACATGTACAACAACAATTTCTTGGATAAAAACAACAATATCCTCAACATTAGCAACATACCCAATACCAACCACAAAACCCACAACAAAAAATCATTCCCCAATAAAAATATAGGCCATACAATGCACCTCCTCCACCAAAAAACAACCCACAATACCAAATAAATCCTCAAACTCAATAGACTCCATAGATTACATACAACATGAACATCCCCCTTACCAAAATCCAACATTATACCATCCCACAATACAATATCTATTATCCACCACCAAAAATTCCTCCTAAAAATATATCCTCACAAATTTAAAGTTTGACACATAAGATCCAAGATATACAAATAGGAAAGAATAAGAAATCATATACCATTCAAAACTTATGTCCTTATCCATTTGACAAAAGCATTTAACGATGTTACCCTTTCTTGCAAACTTCAAAATGTTGAAGTTTGACAAATAAAGGACATGGTAACCGAAGAGCATATGTGTGAGGGTTTATGTAGATTCCATGGAGGTTTGGAGTCTTACTTACCTTGGAGTAAATCCTATATGGATGTTTCTCCTATATACCAGAAGAAGTTCCAAATGAGAGAATCAAGCACACAAAAAAAATTGACCACCATTAAAAGAAATAAAGATAACAAAACATAATTGAGGAGAAAGCAACTATGTTTCCATTGCAAAGAACCCTAGGAATGAGGACATGGGTGCCTTGAAAAAGTTTAGGTGCAATATATTGAAGTTGGGTCAAATGAGGAAACAAAATAAATTCAGGATTGAGAAGGTAAATGAAGAATCTGATACATTCAATATGTGAATATTTATGTGGTTAGATAGGGAGATATCAATATGGTTCTTAGAGTACAATGGCTAGAATCTTTGAGATAATTTTCATATAACTACTAATGAATGGAATTGAAATTCAAAAGTGAAGGAAAGGAAGTAGTTCTCAAGGGAATCAAAAATGGTGCACCCCAAGTAATTACTACTAAAGCTATGCTTTAAGGAGAGGAAAAGTAGCTTAAGCAACCAGTTATTGATCACACCAAAACAATCATCCATGAACAAGAAGGATGCTTACCATATTGATGTGCATGCTAGGTTGGACAAGCTTGGAAAAGTTTTTCAAGAGATGCCCCTAGGACTACCATGTGATTGAGGGTTTGAGCATATCATTGAACTTGAAAAATGGTACAAAGCTAGTGGTAACCACTCCTTATCGTCACCCTAGGATCTATAAGAAAAAAATCAAGAAGGAAATAAACAAACTTTTGGATATGAGCCACATAAGGCCAAGCTCTAACACATTTGCCTCTTTAGTAGTGTTTGTGAAGAAAAAGGACGATGTCATGAAGATGTGCATTAACTACTAGAAATTAAATAATAAAATAAAGAACAAATATACCATTCCTAAGATTGATGAATTATTAGACAAGCTACATGGAGCTACATGCTTCTTGGAGATTGGTTTATGTTCACGGTACCATCAAATTCATATCTGGAATGAAGATGTTCATAAGATTGTTTTCAGGTGTGACTGAAGACACATTGAATTCTTAGTCATGTCTGTTGCCTTGACTAATACTCCTGACACCTTTCAAAGATGCATGAATAAGGTATTTAGAAAGCAATGAGGAATGTTTGTCTTAGTTTTGATTGATGATATCTTGATATACAATAAAATGGGAAATGCACTTGAAGCATGTGAACAGATTTTTTGACATATTGGAGTAGCACTCATTCTTTGTTAAACAATTAAAGAGAAAAATTGAGCTTAAGGAGATTTTGTATATGAGTCATATAATCAACAAAGGAGTCCAAGTGGACCAACAAATGACTCAAGCTATTAGGGATCGGTCACCCCCTAAGAATGTGTCATAGTTAAAGAGGATTGTCTAGATTATGTAACTACTACCAAAGGTTTGTAAACAGATTCTCTCAACTCACAATACCACTTATAAATCTAACTAAGAAGGGAACATTTAAGTGGACAAAGGTTATTGATCATACTTTTAACAAATTGAAAAGCATAATGTGTTCATTTCTAGTGCTTGTTGCCCCAAATTTTTCACTTCCTTTTGTGTTGGAATGTGATGCTTATGGTGAAGATATTGGAATTGTTTTGATGCAACAATATCCCATTATTTTTTAAAATAAAAAATTAATTGGAAAGAAAATAAATTTTATATTTATTATAAGGAAATGCTAGCAATCATGGATGCCTTAGCGAAATTTAGACAATACTTGATGCAAGACAATTTGTGGTTATGATTGATCACACGGTTGTAAGTACTTTTTCAATTAGAAATGCATGAATAGACAACATAAGTGGGTAAGCAAGTTGCAGACATGTGATTTTGATATTGAATATGTGAAGGGTAGGCATAATATGGTTGTTGATGTATTATCTTGGAGACCCACTTTATATTCCATTTCTAATACCTTTACTGATTAGGTCACCACCATCGTAAATGAATATGCCAAGAATGGTCTTACTATTAAATTGTTGGATGGAGTACAAGATGATAAGTTCAAAGTGTGGGAGACCAAATTTTGCATGGAGGATATATTTGATCTTGGGATCAAAGATGAAGGAAAAAATATTAAGGGGTGTGCATCATACTCCATTGGCTAGGCATTTGGGTTATTTTAAAACAAACAAATTAGAGAGACTCTCTTAGAAAGGAATGAAAAGGGATGTACTCAAGCACACTAAGGAATGCTCATCTTGCTAGAAAAACAAGGTGGAACAAGTATATCTTGCAAGCTCACTTCAACCATTACCCATTCCTA
Source organism: Sequoia sempervirens (assembly GCA_007258455.2). Lineage (NCBI taxonomy): Eukaryota > Viridiplantae > Streptophyta > Pinopsida > Cupressales > Cupressaceae > Sequoia > Sequoia sempervirens. The sequence goes on from VDFB02352932.1 coordinate 19,716, forward strand.
TACAAAACTAGGAAAGTATATATGGACTTTATCACTAGGTTACCCAAAGATAAACGACAAAGGCTACATTTTTGTTGTGGTGGACAAACTCACCAAGTATGCACATTTTTATGTCATTTCCTCTTATTTCAAGGCTTCCTAAATTGGTGATTTATTTTTCAAGGAGGTTTTCATATTACATGGATTACCTAAGAACATTATTAGTGACAAGGGCAACAAGTTTTTGTGTCACTTTTAGCAAGAACAAAGCTCACCCCTACCACAAGTCATCACCCCTAAACAGATGAGCAAACTGAAATTGTCAGTAAATAGATTGAAGGGTACCTAAAAATTACATGTCTAACAACAAACAACTTGATTCAAGTAGTTACATGTGAGAAATCATTGTTTTTGATGATTAAAAATAGGTTTTGGGGGGACCTAAAACCCCTTATAGACCAGGTTTGACAGGACTAGAAACCCAAACCAGGCGAAACATGTTGCCCCAAAGATAAACCTAATACCATTAGCAGCCCATCAGTTGCAACACTAAGAATAAAACTAGAAAACTCCTGCTACACAAAGGTTTTACAGGGACCTTGAACCCACAAATCAGCTAAAGTTGGGCCCTAACACCCGAAGGTTTTTGAAGGGACCTTAAACCCTTAACCAGGCTTTTCAGGGACCTTGACCCCATAATAGGTTTTGAAGGGACCATCAACCCTTTACAATCAGGTTTTGGCGGGGACCTTAAACCCAAATCAAGTTTTTTCAGGGACCTTAAACCCACCATCACGGCTAACTAAAAAACAACAACAATCTTGCAGCTCCATCCAAACTGAAAGACCATCCCACAATCAACCTCCATAGGATAGAGCTCACCTCTATAAGGGAGGAAGACGTGAGAGCTCGAACCACCATAGCACCCCAACTCCTGCACATACCAGCTCCACCTCAAAAGAAGCCAACACCACCTCAACAGGAACATGCAAAAGAGAACAGGACTCTCCACTAGACCAATAGCATACAACTCCACCTCAATAGGAGCAAGCTCAACCTCAACAAGAGCTAACTTCACCTCTAAAGAAGAAACCAACTGTAGAATCCAGTCGAAAGGAATAACTCCAGTAGGACCAACACTCGTGGCATCCTTAGGCATCAGGACAGATGAAGACAACATAACAGGCTTAGAGAGCAAAACAGCCACCACAAAGAGAGCACACACTCCCAAGCCTTCAAAATGAGGGTAAACACTACCCCAAAGAGAAACACTGGCATCAACAGCCAGTAAAACAAAAATACCCCCCTTAACCATAAAATCTTCAAAGACCAGAGGGGGTCAAAGCAACAACCCTGTCAAACCAAGACAACAAAGAGAAAAACCTAGACTGCAACATCAACCTATCCCACCAAAAAAATCCTTCAAAAGAGACCAAGAAGGCACAGAAGAGAAACAAAAAGCAGTAACATAACTGCAGCCAAAAAAGGCCAAACCTCACAAAAAAACCCTTCCCAGTAGAGGGGGAAGCCACAACATTAAACCAAAAAACTCTTTCATCCAATGAAAGAGCACCAGAAATGAGCACCACAAAAAGAAAAGAGAACCTTAGCTCGTCTAAAGAAACCCACAACCTAAAGGAGGAGGCACAAACAAGCCACCAGGATAAGAGCTCAACGCCACCAACAAGCATCCACAAACACAACCGACGCAAAGGAGCCTTAGCCATCACCCCAAAGGCTTCAATGAAAGAACTAGCCCGCCAGCAGGAAAAGAGACACACCTCCAGCAAAGGTGCATCCAACAAAGTAGCGCCCTCCAAATCCCCACAAAAGAGAAATAGCCTTCTATCCCCAAACCCAGCGAATGAAACCGCATCATAAAGGCTAGAAGAAAGGAGCTCCAAGCGCAGAGAAACCCTCCATAATCAAACAGAAAATCCCACAGCAAGATCCGCCTCTAGAAGATGCACAAAACCCCCCAAAACAACATCATCGTCCTCAGCATTAGACTCCTCCATAGAACCACCATCCCCTGATATAATGCTATTACCATGTTATAACACCTCTTACCATTTTTTTATAGATATGTCACCTTTCATGGCTTTGTATGGATATAATGATCTAACCTTTGTAGATATTGCAATCACAAAAGATAGGGTGCTCAAAGCAATAGATATTGTATGACCTAGAAAATGATAATGAAATCGAAGGATAAGCAATGAACTACAATTCAAAAAAAAATCAATAAAAGATCACACCAATGACACAAAGTAAATTGCAAAAAGCATATACTGTAAACCTGTGACCCCTCTATTGAGTTTCATTGTTCTCTTTGCAGTTTAGAGAAAAGTGAAATAGTATTTACTCATATTTTTTGGTAGTACAATAGCATAAAAGCACTAATAATACGAGTATAATTTCTTTTCAATGATGAGAGAGTTGATGAATGATAGGTTTGATTTATATATTTCTTAATATTGATCAACTGTTGAGATCTGATGAGAGACTGAGGAGATCAATGGCTGAAAATTGATGAGAGGAATTGATGAAGAGTTAACTAGCCTCTTGATTGCAGCTAACTGATTGTATGGGCCAGTTAAGAGAATTGTTTGAAGAGTGAAGTGTAACTGACGATTAGTGAACAAAATTGATTGAGGGGTGAACTCGGAGTGAGTGGAAGTTGACTAGATTGATTGAGGAGTGGATTAAAAGTAAGTCCTAATCAACTGGTAAGGTAGAAATGTGTGGGTAATTAATTAATTATTAATTACACGTGCAAAGGGGAAATAAATAATTGATTTTATTTATTTTAGAAGATCGCGTTGAGAGATGATTGTATAAACTATTTTATTTAATTAAAGAAGTGGAAAATAGGAAATGAATTAACTAAATAATAATGAATTATTTAATTAAACTTTAGGAAAGAAGAATAATTAGTAAATCAATTAAATAATGTTAATTATTTAATCAATAAAGAGGAAAGTGATGAAATAGATAATTTTATTAAATAATTAATTAAATGTAGAAGATGGGTTGATGATACCTAATGATGGAAAATGATGATGTTTCGGTAGAAATATGTTAGCCAAATTTAGGTGTCTATAGATACGATCAAAAAGAGTTAAGAGGTATTGAAATCCCTTGAAGACCATCACCAACACACTCAAAATCAACAAAATCTCTATGCAAACTAATAGCATAACAAAATAGTTTATAAAGTTGGAGACATGGTTTACATAAGACTACTACCCTATATGTAGTCTTCATTGAAGGAGCAAAAAAAATTAAACCCCAATTCTATTGTCCCTAAAAGATTATGGAAAAGGTGGGAGAAGTAGCCTATGAACTAAAGCTACCTGAGAATAGCATAATCCATATCATCTTCCATGTTTCTCGTCTTAAAAAGGAATTGGAGCAACATGTACTAGTCAAAGGCTTGCAACCCTTTAATGATGAAGGAAGGCTCGTTTTGATACCAAAAACTATTATGGATACTCAAGAAAGAAAGGTGAGGAATAAAACCATTAGCAAATATTTGGTGAAGTGGAAAAATCTTTTGACTAATGATGCTACATGGGATGGAACTGACATCCTAAAACATCCAAATTTGAATTAAAGGCTTGCAACCTTTTAATGATGAAGACTCATTTTGATAGCAAAAGTTATTATGGATACTCGAGAAAAAAAAGTTGAGGAATAAAACCATTAGCAAATATTTGGTGAAGTGGAAAAATATTTTGACTAAAGATGCTACATGGGATGGAACTGACATCCTAAAATATCCATATTTGAATTAAAGGCTTGCAACCTTTTAATGATGAAGGAAGACTCATTTTGATACCAAAAGCTATTATGGATACTCGAGAAATAAAGTTGAGAAATAAAACCATTAACAAATATTTGGTGAAGAGGAAAAATCTTTTGACTAAAGATGTTACATGGGATAGAACTGACATCCTAAAACATCCAAATTTGAATTGCTCGAGGACGAGCAATCTCAAGGAGGGAGGACGAGCTATGAATGTTATGTGATAAGCTAATCATTTTTAAAATGGTATCAATCAAGGATTATGTGTAGGTGTATTTTAGAAGGAAAGGAAAAGAATTTAAAATTTACATATTTAATCATGATAGGTTTTGAGATAAGACATGTTTGTTTTATCCATTAAATTCACTTGAATAGATTGGACATCTTGTTTGTCTATCATTTGAGATTGGAGTACAAAAACCCCTAAACCAATCTCACATAAGGATTCTATTTGGCCTTCACTGATTTGTTAATTGAACAACTAATACAACACCTATTTGTCTAAAAATTTAGGCAACTCTTAGCACCTAGGAATTGTAACTTTAATTGTTATAGATTGCTATGTCTCTAATAATAATATTGTTGCTATTGTTTTTTAAAGTTCTAGAAATTGAATTGTTTGTAAGTATAATTCTTCATTGTATTAAGAGGATTAAACAATTAATATGAACTATTGAGATGATTGATCATTTTGCAAGGGCTTATCATTCATTTTTGCATATGGTGTTAAGTATATTATTTGTTGCAATAGATTTAATTTGAAATGAGATTAATCATTAGCATTCTATGGAGTTAAAATCAATTAGAAATATACAATATCCCTAAATGAGAAGATTACAATGTGTAGATATCACAAACTTTTATTGTTGTCTGATGAGAGCCACAACCCGAGACTTAGAAAAGCACACAATAGAGGCAAAAACAAAATTATTATTTATTTATTGGCAATATGTTCTCATTACAGATAAATTACATTCCAAAGGATCAAACCCTCACAGGCTGCAATACATGCAACGTTTTACTGTTTCTAAAAAGAAATTCCCCCTTTTCCAATACAATTCTCTCTTCCCCAAATCTCTTTTCCAAATTTCCAAATTGAGTCCTAAATAACCTTTTTTTGGCTTGGAGCCAAAAATACAATTTGAATTTTGAATGTAGCCAATTGGGCGCCAAAATTTGAAATTTGAAATTCAAAAATTGAATTCCAATTCAAAAATTGGCAATTTTCTAAAAATTGACCAACCTCCGGAAGCCATAACTTTTGATCCAGGACTCCGTTTCAAGCGTTGGAAAGGTATCGGAGTGTAGTACATGCTGAGAACCCACTCCACCGGCTCCAATAATTTATGGGCTCATACGAGACTATTTAGTGCCTCAAACCTAGCTCGAAAAAGTTTTCAAGGCAATTTTGGGAAACTAAAATTTGAATATCTTTCAAACCGGGAATGATCTTGGCCTGATTCTTTCGCCAAAGTGTGTTTTTCTATCTTGAAGCTTCCCATAAATTTTTGCCTCCTCACACCTTCAAATTCATACACGCTAAAAATAGCAGTTTGACCAGAAAAAGCAGAAAAGCGATTTTGAAAATTGGGAATTCTTATTCGACGAAAAAAGTATCTAGAAATGCAAAAACATCTACCAAAAAGCTAACAAAAAGGAAAATATTTTTGGGTGATACAAGATTACCCTTACACCACTAAATGCTCCTACATTAGACACCCAAGGTAATTTGAGAAGTGACCCCGTCATGTCTCAGATGGTTGAGGAAAACCCAAACGGTCAACCTTTACCTTAGACAACTAGGATGAATCTTCCACAAGCCTTCCTCTCCACTTCACCAGATATTCTTCATACTACTTGTGTCTAGTATTCCTTCCCACACGGCTATCCAGGACTGCTTCAATCTCCTCCCTCTCTGAATTAGGTGCAGGAATGCTACACAATTCCATTATTGGCCCATCCTTTGTGCCACCTTCATGATACTCTGTCAAATCTGCAGCGTTGAACATACGGGAAATATTGATTCCATCTGACAAATCTACCTCATGCGTTCCCTGAATCATATTTCTTCAAAATCTTACAGGGACTGAACTTCTGCATCTTCAACTTGTTGTAGGTTCCCACTGGAAACCTTTCTTTCCTCAAGTGGACCATAACTTTGTCACCAATTTGGAACTCCTTATACCTCCTCTACTAATCTACCTTAGCCTTATACTGCATATTCATCTTGTTAATGTGTTCCCTTACCTCTTCATGTAGGTTTTTGATGTGTTTTACAAAGTCTTCGGCTTCGACACTTGCCTTCTACTCTTGGTCCATCCTTCTCAATTCTGGAGCGGTCCTGGGACTGCCTCCATACACAATTTGGAATGGTGATCTACTAGTGCTCTTGTTGACAGAATTGTTGTAAGAAAATTCTGTCTGGGGTAAGCTCAGGTCCCATCCCTTGGGTTTATCTTCTACCAACCATCTCAGTAGGTTACCCAAACTCCTATTCACTACCTCAGTCTTCCCATCAATCTATGGATGGTGTGTAGAGTTGAACTTTAACTCTATCCTCAATTTCTTCCAAAAGGTCCTCCAAAAGTACCCAACAAATTTGGTATCACAATCTGAAACTATACTTTTTGGTAGACCATGTAGTCTTACCACCTCTCTGAAGAACAAATCAACAATGTGGACAACATCATGGGTCTTCCGACATGGGATGAAATGTACCATCTTTGAAAACCTATCAACCACCACAAATACTGAGTCATTTACTCTTTGTGTCCTTGGTAAACCAAGAACGAAGTCCATACTTATATCTTCCAACGGCCTCTCTAGTACAAGTAATGGTCGATACAACCCTGTGTTTTGGCTCACTCCTTTAGCCATCTGGCATACTCTGCAACTTTGCACAAATCTCTTCACATCCTATGATAACTGAGGCCAATAATAATGTTCACTAATAATGGCATTAGTCTTATCCCGACCAAAGTGTCCTGCCATTCCTCGACTGTGCTTCTTCTTGATCAGGTTTTATCTCATGGAACTCCTCAGAATACACAATTGGCTTTCCCTAAACAACATGCCATCTTGGATTAGAAAATCCAACCATTTTGTCATGTCTAATGTAACAGGCTCCTTACAGGCTTTCCAAGCTTCTGCAAAATCAGGATCTTCAGGGTACAAGGTCTTGAGTACACTGAACCCAACCACCTCGATCTGCATTTATGTCAACAATGTTTGCCTCCTACTTAAGGCATTTGTAACTCTGTTAGACCTCCCACTCCTATGCTTCAAAGCAAAAGTATAACTCTACAAAAATTCTACCCATTTCAAATGTCTTTGATTCAATTTACCTTGACTATTCAGGTAATGTAACGCTTGATGATCAGTATACAAAACAAATTCTTCAAGCAACAGATAATGCCTCCATTTCTTTAATGCCTAAACTATTGCATAGAATTCATAATCATACATAGAATACCTTTTATTTGCATAATTTAACTTTTCACCGAAATATGCAATGGGCTTACCTTCTTGGCTCAAAACAACACCAATGGCATTACCACTAGCATCACAATCCACCTGAAACACCTTATTGAAATTTGGAAGGGCTAAAACAAGTTGCTCTATCACCTTCTTCAACATGTCAAAACTTTTCGCTACTCATATGCTACACTTGAACTATTTTTTATCCCCCCTTATTGTTTCAGTTAGGGGTGCACAAATACTACTTAAGTTTCTAATGAATTTTTTGTAAAAACTGGCCAAACCATGGAAAGATCTTACCTCAGTAATAGTTCTTGGGGTAGGCCATTCTAGAATAGCCTTCACCTTCTCTGGGTCCATTTTAAGACCTTATGTCGAGACAACAAACCTCAAGTACACTAACTCCCTCTTCACAAAACTACACTTCTTCAAATTAATCAACAATTTCTCCTCTCTTAACTTCTTAAAGACTACGAATATGCATTAAATGTTCATCTAGTGTCTTACTGAAAATTAAAATATCATCTAAATCCACAATAACAATTTTTCCTAGAAATTCTTTCAATACCTTGTTCATGAGTCGCATGAATGTGCTTGGCGCATTGGTTAGCCCAAAAGGCATGACTAACTGCTCATACAAGCCTTCTTTGGTTTTGAAGGCGGTCTTTCATTCATCACCCTCTCTAATTTGGATCTGATGATATCCACTATTCAGATCTATCTTCGTGAAGTATTGAGCTCCACTCAAACAGTCCATAAGGTCATCCATCCTCGACAAGGGAAATTTGTACTTGATTGTTATCTTATTTATGGCCCTAGAGTCTATACACATCTTCCATTCCCCATCCTTCTTTGGTGCTAGGTACTGTAGGTATTGCACATGGACTCAAGCTCTCTCAAATCAATCATTTTCTTAACAACTCTTGAACTTGTCGGTTCAACTCTTCATTCTCTGCAGGAGTTATTCTATGAGCTATCTTATCCGACAAACTGGCTCCATGGATCACGTCAATCTGATAACTGATCTTCCTTACCGACGGTAAACCTTCAAGTACATTATCAAACACAATGTCCTGAAATTCATTCAACAAACCTGAAACTTCTATTGGCTCCTCTTTACTGTCTTCTCTATCTAGTCTAGGAATTAAAGCATAACACATGCATTCGTGTTTCATCCCTTCCAAAAAAATTCTTCCATCCAAATTCTAGCACTACTGCATACATTTTCTTCCACTTCCTTCAAGGGTTTTAATTTATGGCAGACGTTGTCCTTCGTCAGGGAATAGGTGTTAGCATGGTCATCATGTACAACACTCCTATCAAACTGCCACGGCCTCCCCAACAATATATGACACACATCCATGGGGATGATATCACACAGTACCTCATCACAGTAACTGCCAATCTTGAATTTCACCAAGCATTGTTCATTGACCAAAACCTTGTAGTCCTTTTGTAACCAGGAAATCTGGTACAAATGTGGATGTCTTTCCCTCTTCAGCTTCAACTTCGTGACCATCTCTTCTGACACCAAATTATCAATGCTTCCACTGTCAATAATGATGTCACAACATTTATCCTCACATTTGCACCTTGTGCGAAATAGACTCTTCCTCTGGTCTGGTTCCTTCTCATTTAGTAGGGTTCTCTTGACAACTAGGGTTTCTCCCCTTTCAGCATCATCAGAATGCTCGGATTGAGCTTCCGCATCTGCATGTGCAACTCTTGCATGACCTTTCGATCTTCTGTATGTCCTTCCTTAGTGTTGTGGACATTCATAGGCTCGATGCCCTTCTTCACCACACTAGAAATAGGTTCCTCTGAAACCACCTCTCCTAGATCCTTGTCCAGGTCTTCCTCTTCCTCTTTGTTCACCATTGTTTTGATCACGAGAGTGGTAGAAATTATCATTCTTCTAACTTCAACTGGTACCCATATCTCCAATTTTCTTATAATCCTCATTTCGATTCTCAAATGATCTTCCACCACCCCTTCTGCCTTGACCTCCTCGTCCTTTTTGCTTGTCCTCAAACCTCTTATTCAGCTTCTCTTCAACATTCAAAGCAAACTGGTACGCATCTTCAATGGTGGTCATTCTGACCAAGCTTAACTCCTCTTGAATACTTGGCCTTAACCCATTAAGGTAACGGGCTACTTTCTCTTTATTGGCCTCTGCATGACCTATTATGATAATCATTTTGTAAAAATCTTTTGTATACTCCTTCACAAACTATCTTCCTTGCTTCAACCCTTGCAACTTCTTCAGCAAATCCAACTCATAGTCCATTGGAATGAACTGCTTCTTCAGTTTATTAACTATACGGTCCCATCTGGTGATCTTTCCCTTTCCTCTCCTATTTCTTTCCAGTTGGACCTCTTTCCACCAAATATTGGTGTGGCCTTCAATTTTGTTTTTGCAAACTTGACCCAATCTGAATCCTCTATCTCTTCATACTCGAAATATTCCTCCATCTCGTTAATCCAATCGATTAACTCGTCCAGGTTCAAATTTCCAGAATAACTGAGAACTTCGATTATGGGTGTCTTTCCTATCTTGGAAATAGCCCTTAATAGCCTATCTTGATTTCGATCTTCTGTTTCTTCTATCTCATTCTCAGTTGGATCTTCAATCTCTTCTCCATCCTCACACTCTTCCCTTCTTTTCAGGTTAAACCCTCTTCTCAACTCTTCCTGCAATGCAACAATATGTCTCTGGGAGGCTCTGAAACCCTTATCTGCCAAAGCATTTCTCCCACCAACATTTCTCGCACAACCACGCATATCGTGCATCAGTCTTGGAGGCATCCTGACCTCGAACCCACAACCACAAGTCCTAGTGCGAACTACCTCACAATCGGCGATTTATCCACACGCTCAGGAACAACCCATTGTGATACCACTTGATGAGAGCCACAACCCGAGACTCAAAAAAGCACACGATAGAGGCAAAAACAAAATTATTATATATTTATTGGCAATATGTTCTTGTTACAGAAAAATTACGTTCCAGAGGATCAAACTCTCACATGCTTTAATACATGCAACTTTTTACTACTTCTAAAAAGAAATTTCCCTTTTTCCAATACAATTCTCTTCCCCAAATCTTTTTTCTGAATTTCAAAATGAGTCCTAAATAGCCTTTTTCCAGCTGGAGCCAAAAATACAATTTGAATTTTGAATGTAGGCGGTTGGGCACCAAAATTTGAAATTTGAAATTCAAAAATTGAGTCCCAATTCGAAAATTAGTTATTTTCCAAAAAATGACCAACTTATGAAAGCCATAACTTTTGATCTGGGACTCCATTTGACGCATCGTTTGAAGAGTTGAAAAGGTCTCGTAGTGTAGTACATGCTTAGAATTGTCTATGCCAATTTCGACAATTTTTGAGCTCGTATAGGACCGTTTAATGCCTCAAACTTGGCTCGAAAGAGTTTTCAAGACAATTTTGGGAAACTAAAACTTGAATATCTTTCAAACCAGGAATGATCTTGGCCTAATTCTTTCGCCCAAGTGTGTTTTTTTGTCTTGAAGCTTCCCATAAATTTCTACCTCAAGCCTTCAAATTCATACCTAGTAAAAATAACAGTTTGACCAAAAGAAAGCAAAAACTAAAAAAATTGAAAGTTGAAAATTCTTATTTGACAAAAAGGGTATCCAAAAATGCAAAAACATCTATCAAAAAGCTAACAGAAAGGAAAATATTTTTGGGTGATGTAGGATTACCCTTACACCACTAGATGTGCCTATATCATTGTCTTTTCCCTTTATAATTTTAATTTAACATCAAGATTAAGCAAATCAACCCAACTTTGGAAGTTATTTCTTTTAAAAATCACGTTTTGAAGCTTCCTAAACTATTGAGCTGACCATAATCAAGATAAATTAAAAAATCAGCAACCAACAAATTATTTCAAACTATTTAGAATAAAATTCAACATTAGCATTCATAAGTACACTGTTAGTATAGTATGTTGATAATATCATCCTTTTTTCAAACACCTTGAGGCATAGACAAATTATTGAATGTTCGACATTCTAATTTGATGGTAGCTATCAAAATCTTGATTAATGAGTTGAAATTTTTCAAAACATGGCCTACAATTTTTTCAATAACCAACCTTTACTAATTGTTCTCTTAGAAATTCTTGGGATTGACTTAAAAGAAAAATATTGCCAATGTATAGTCCTACGATGGTTTGGAAATCATTACAAAGATTTTTGACTCTGGCATTGACATTTTATAAAAGGCCTTGTTTTTGACATGTGATTCTATGGTTTTAGAAGTTTGGGGCAAAATTATTAAGGAACAAAATTAAACTATTCTAGAAGTAATTCGTTTAAATGAATAGAACAAAGATGAAAACAAAATTACTACGAAAACCATCAAACCTAATCTTAAACACATCCTACATTTATAGAGATATTACAAAAAAATAAATAACAATACAAAAGTAAAATGAATTCACATAAGCTACATAGCAATACTAGTTGATGGATACTCGGATACTACTAAAAACATAATAGAAATAAATGATACACTGATTTAAAATAGACTGAAGATGAAGCACACTTCCTTCTAATGTGCCCATTATATTAAGATATCAAGCATATCTAGAGAACCAATCTGGTCTAAAGGGTATTATAAGTCATTGTAATCATCACTTCACAGTAGGACTGCATAAAAATGGTTCATATGTTCAGTTATCAATATAGATCTGCTTGCCTTCAGAGGCTTAGTGAATGCTTCATTACTTTTTATTAACAATTTCTCCATCTAAAAAAAGAAACGTGGATAGTTGCTAACCAAAAGAGGAACAAATGGACAATTTGAGGTTTTCAAGTGCAATTATTTATTTCAAATGGTAGGTAATTGTCATTTAGGTCACCAGACAACAAGTAAGATTTACGTACTTCTTTCCAAACACTAGGCCATAAGGTATAAAATCCATGCACAAGGAAAATTCTGGTGTTTTACAAGTTAATGGAACTCTTTTATAAAGCAATTCTTGTTTTCCCTCCATAAATAGCAATGATCATCATTTTTGACAAGCAAATTTTTAGCTATTCTCATGGCAAACAACAAATTAATAATAGAAATTTCTAGTATATTTATTATTTCATAGCATCATAAACCTAAAATTGTGTAGCCAACGACAGAATAATAACAAAGGAGTACCATGAACAGTTCCAATTGCATATTGTCCACCAATCAATTGCCTGTTATGTGAAAGCAACAGTTGTTGATGGAATCAGACCGCTTAAAAATACAATTCACACTAAGTAAACCAATACCTTGTACAATCTGACCTACTTTGGTGATATGCAATCAAACTGTGATGGTGGTAAATTTTGTATTATACAAATTGTATAACTGTTTTGACAACCGAGTGCTTGATTTGAAGTAACTTCCAGCTACAAAAAACCCAGATGTTTGCTTACAAGCATATTCTCTTCTCAAAGACCTGAATCCTCATGTACAAGGAAAATATTGCTTTTTCGAAAGTTCATGGAACCCTCTGTTTAGAGTAAGTTTCATCTATAAATAGCAAAAAATTTCATCTTTTGCAAATTAATGTTTAATTGTTCTCGTGGAAAACACCAAATGAATAATTAAAATATCTGGTTTATTTCTTATATCAAAATGTAAAATTGTCTAGATGGAGACAGAATACTAACAAAGAAGTACTATGAAAAGTTTGAATGATATATCATCCATCAATCAATTGCCTATAATGGAAAAGCAACAATTTTCATGGAATCAGACTGCTAAAAATTGTCATTCACATTAAGTAAACCAGTACCTTATTCATACAAACTGCCCTGCCTTGGTGATCTGCAATCAAACGGTGGTGGTGGTACAAAAATTATTATATAAATTGTAAAACTATTTTGACAACAAAGTGCTTGACCTGAAGTCAATTGGAATTTAAATTGGTAGGAAGAATTACTTCCAGCTACTAGCAAGCCACACACATTGCTTGCTTATACCCTACTTATCCTAACACCCTCCCTGCTTCTAAAATCTTGTGAGGGAATTATACAACTCTCTGACTGATGCATATGACCAACATACAACTAATTTTTGTTAGAGGTAAGAACCATGTCAAGACTCTTGAAAATAACAGTGTTGCCTTTAAAGAATCGGTATTGATTATTAAAAAATGCCGAGTAACAACCTTTTTGCCCAGCTGCTTTTTCCCTCTCAATTATCCTTGGTGTTATGTACAAGGCTTCAAAATTAGGAGCCTTGGTACTCATTTAGAAATTTTCACAAGCAGTCTTGCTTTACATAAGAAGAATATAATGAGTTATCAATGGATTTGAGAAGATCATCAAACCTTGTTGATTCTCAGCGAGTTAAAGCCATTTTTATTCTGTTCAAGCTCCTGTATACGAAGTTGAGCATTCTGTTGAAGGGAAAAAAACATCTATATATAAATCAAGTATAATGAACAAAAAAGAAAAGGACAATTTAAAAAAATATAAGGAATAATTCCACTATTCACATTTTAGGAAAAATTTCATTCAAAAACCTTGTTGCTAGGTTCATTATGATAAAGAAGAATTTGTAGATGGTAAGATATGATGTTATCAAGATTTCTAAAGGAATGTCAGCAAGGAAGTTATGGTATGATTTATATAGCCATTGAATCACACTATTAGTTGTAGGAGCAAGACAAAAGATGAGGAAATTTACCAAATGAAAAAATGCCTATGCATCGAAACAAAAATGCCCCATCTTTGCTATAAAAAAGTATATTAATTACATAACACATATTTAAGGATGTCATACGTTTGAAATTATTTAGAGACTTTAAACTATTGTTTTTGTTAAAATATTAACATTTGTATTAGGTAGCATAATGTATAACGGAAGCAAAGACTAACTGGCTTACAAGCATAAGAACATACAGACTTTCCCCATTGAGGTAGATCATTATGGAGGAGATCCAGATTTGTAATAATTTATAGGCTACTTCTTATGATTTGTTGTACCCATCCGAAACCCAATATCATTATTGTATGTTCAGTCCAAATTAGTGTTAATGTTTTCTGGATTAGTTGTAAAGAAGTTGTTTCATGGTCTAATAGTTCAAACCATAGTTCACGGACTCTCCAGGACTCGCTGCAGACTCAGCAAACTCGGGGGTCCATTGGTGAGCCAAGTCAACTCGCCACAGACTCGGGAGTCGAGTCCAGGAGAGTCTTGGGTCAAGACTCCTAAGTCCAACCTCAGGACTCGGCTGAGTCTTGAGGTCGGACTCGGGAGTCTCAACCCAGGACTCTCCTGTGCGGCTGGGAGTGAAAAAGGGTTAAAAACCCATGTTTTTTTTAACTTTTTCTTTCATTTTACCACTCGAGTTTGTGAAATACAGGTCTGCAAATTGAGTTTTATTGAAAGAAGCTAGAAGGACGAGTTAAGATCAAAATAGAGTATGGAAAGTGATTTAACAATTCTTTTTTTTTGTTTTCTTGAATTCAAAATCAGAAAAATCAAGAAAAATAAGGGGAAATGCTGCCAAATTTTTTTCTATTTCCCTTAATAGCCTAATTCCTACTATTTCTAGTTTGGTTTTGCATTCTTTTTTTTTTGCAAATGTTTGAATCACATTTATTTGCTAGATTTTTACCAAACCCTTGCGGATTTTTTTTTTTTTCATGTTGAACTTGAAATAGCAATGTCGTCTTCAAACCTAAAGGGAACGAGAAAAGACCCTGCATGGAAGTATGGAATACTAGGAAATAAAAAAGGTGAAGTGACATGTACCGAATGCCAGAAATGGATGACAGGAGGAGTAAACAAATTAAAATACCAACTTGCAAGAATACCTGCGCAAAATGTGGAGGGATGCACTAAGACTACTCCTGAGATTATTAGAGAGATGAAGGCCCTTCTTGTTGATTATGAGCTAAAAAATGATGAAAGACAAAAAACAAAGGATGCACTAGCAGCAGCGATGAGTGGATCCCCTTCTACACCATCTATGCCCCATGGTACTCCAAGTCCAAGCATTTGTGGTCCACATTCATCTTTTGGTGAGAGTCCTGAGGGTTCCTCTTCTACTGCTAGTGCTAGCTAGGGTCCTTTATCAGGACCAAATTATTTTATTCCACGTAATGTTCCAGGAGCACAACTTTCACTTGAAGGTACCGGTTGGAATAAGGAAAAGCATCATGAAGCTAGGATGGCAGCAGCAAACTTTTGGTTCTACAATAATTTACCTTTCAATGTGGCAAGCAGCCCATATTGGGAAGGTTTGGTGAATGCCCTTACAATTGCAGGAAAGGGGTTTAAGACCCCATTAGCTAAAGATTTGAGTGGGCCATTGCTAGAGGAAGTCGTAAAGAATACACGGCTTGTGGTTGATGAGCAAAAAAAAATTTGGCGAAGAAAAGGTTGCAACATTTTATTTGATGGGTGGACAAATGGACAAAATAGAACTCTCCTAAACTTTTTAGTGGCCTCTAATGGTGGATTGGTGTTCCTAAGATCAATAGATGCCTCCCATGAAGTCAAAAATGCTAAGACTTTATGCAATTTATTAGATGTGGTGGTCCAGGAGGTTGGAGTTGATAATGTCCAAATTATCATGGACAACGCAGCTGCATATGTAGCTGCAGGTAGACTACTTATGGAGAGGTATCCCACAATTGCATGGTCTTTGTGTGTTGCACATTGCTTGGACCTATTGCTAGAGGACATTGGGAAGATTTCATGGGTCAAAAGTGTGGTTGAAGATGCAAAAAGTGTTACAAAATTTATCTACAACCATACTTGGGTGCTTTCTTTGATGAGGAAATTTACAAATGGCAAGGACCTTGTGCGACTTGGAGTGAAACGATTTGCTAGCCACTTCCTCACATTGCAAAGCATTCTTGGTGCCATTGGTCATCTCAAGCAAATGTTCGTGTCCGATGCTTGGAAGGAGTCCTCATTTTCCAATAGACCTAAAGGGGAGAGGATTGTTGCCATAGTTTTTTATGAGACATTCATCAAAAATGGAGAGGAGTTGATGGGGGTAAGTAACAAACACAAAAAAATATATATATATTATACATGATAATCTATTTTCTGTTTTTATTTTTTGAGGGGTTAATTTTGTTATAATTTAACATTTGTTTTCATTTTTTTAAGTGATAGAACCTTTGGTGAGGGTTCTTCGTATGGTGGATGGAGAGGGCATGCCAATGGGTTTCATCTATGAGGCCATGGATTGGGCCAAAGAGGCCATATCACATCACTATGGCGGCAACAAAAGGAAATATGAAATCATTTGGCGCATCATTGATCGGAAATGTTCAAACCAACTCCACCAACCGATTCAAGTCTTTGCCTACTTCTTGAATCCGAAGTTCTACTTCTCGGACACATTTAAGGCGGATGAGGAGGTCATGGAAGG
>VDFB02352933.1:0-44766 GCA_007258455.2 Sequoia sempervirens
ATTTAGATAGGTTCAATCAAGAGAAAGGGTTGATGAACAAGTTAAATGATCTATTGGTGAAGGAAGAAATATCAGTTGTTTTTGTAATATTTGATAGGCTTCTGCTTGAGAAATCTTGTATCTGTTAGAGTTCTGATTCAAGCATTTGGGGAGATCTCAAGGCAACACTATTTTTTCTGTCAGGAGATTTGATATCATCATATCTTTCATTATTAATCAAAAATGGTAGGAGAAAATACATTCATTTTTGTTGTAGTGGTGGTTGTGATGATGATGGCCAGTGTGGCTTTTGCTGCTGAGGTTGAGGCGTCATTGCCCAACCCTTCTTTGACCATAGGTGCTGGTTTTGTGATGGGGGTGCCCTTTGTAACAACAAGTTTCGTTGGATCCCTCATTGCATTTTTGGCCCGCTTCTTGTAGTGAGCGGTAGATCTGTTGTAGGTGTGTGATATTGGATGGATTTTTGGTCTTGTCTATCTTGTCCTGATGGCTAAGGTCATCTTGCTTGTGTTTTAGTTTGTAGGAAAAAAAATTTCAGATGGAGGGATTGTTGTTTTCATTGATTAGACTATTAGGAAATAAGGGTACCTTCTTTTTGGTCTGATTGTTACAGATATATTTACATATATTGCTGTGTGTTTATATACCTACTTATATATATATAAATATTTTGGCACCAGAAATATTTGGAAGTGTGGTTGTAGGGTGGTGATAAGAACATGAAATTTTTTCACAATTCCATAAAGGTGAGAAGAGAGGTCAATAGCATCTCTTGTATCAAATGTCGGGATGGTCGGTTGCTGGATAATCTCAAAGAGATCAAAACTATTGTGGTTGACTTCTTTTAGTCCCTTCTAATTGAATCGGTTGGGTCATGTTTACAAGATCGACAGTTCTTTCTCGATTGCATTCCATCTCTAATCACAAAGGCTCAAAATGAGAGGCTGCAAAGTAAATTCATAGTGCGTGAGATCAAGGAAGCACTCTTCCAATTGCACCTGGACAAGGCAGTAGGCCTTGCCAGGTTTCCTACTAGTTTTTTCCAAAAATGTTGGGATATTATTATTCCAGACTTAGTGGATGCTATTGAAGACTCCAGATGCTCAAGAAAAACACTCAAGGAAATAAGCAACATTTTCATCACCCTCATTCTAAAGAAGGAAAATCTAGACACTTTTGAGGATTTTAAGCCTATTTCCCTTTGCAACACTATCTACAAAGTCCTTTCCAAGGTAATTGCTAATAGGATAAAGAGTATTATTCTATTGATTATCTTGGAAGAGCAAGCTAGTTTTGTGCTAGGAAGGTTGATATTTGATGGAGTTATTATTGCTCAATAAGCAATCCACTCTATTCAAAAGATGAAGTGACAAGCTATGTTGATCAAACTAGACATTAAGAAGGCATATGACAAAGTGAATTGGCATTTCCTCTTCAAGGTTCTGGAATCATTTGGCTTTGACAAGTAGTGATTGGATTGGATTTTTGAGTGGATAGCTTGCCCCAAATTCTCATTCCTTCTTAACAGTTCTCCAAAAGGATTCTTCAATGCATCAAGAGGGCTAAGAAAAGTGGACCCTCTTTCCCCTTTTATTTTCATTATCATGGCTGAGGCTCTTGATTGGGATTTTATGAAAGCTAAACAGGATGGAGTTGTGGAAGGAGTACAAATTACTTGTGGCATACCTGAAGTTATGCACCAGGAATTTGCAAATGACAACACGCTCTTTGGTGTGGCCATGGTAAAAGAGACCAAGGGGTTCAAATAAATTATCGACTGTTACTCCCAAGTTTTTGGCCAGGAGGTAAGTCAAGCTAAATTTGAAGTTTTTTCTTTAATTCTAGCATAGCCAGGGAAGTGTAGATTCTATGAATATTGGGGTTTCATAAAGGTTAGCTTCCATGTAAATATCTGGGTCTTCCTTTGACCAAAGGGGTACAACTAGGCAAAACATGGGATGTAGTAGTAGAAAAGATAAGATCCAGTCTTGCTTCATAGAAGAAAAATTGGTTTTCCTAGGCTAGGTGCTTGTCGTTATTAAAATTAGTGATCTCAATGATTCCTATATACATGTTGTCTTGTCTACCACTATCCAACCAAGCTAACAAAGATATTAATAAAAAGATGAATAACTTCTTTTGGCAGTGAACTTCTGATCAACACAAAATCCCAATAATAAAATGGAGGAAAATTTGTGAATAAAAGGAAGCCGATGGTGGAGGTGTGAAGAATATGCTCTTACAAAACCAAGAATTGGGGGAAAATCTAGTATGGTCAATTCGTGCTAAACTAGAACTGAAGTGGGTCAGAATTTTGAGAGAAAAATATCTCGAGGAGGGAGACCATAGTATCTTTGTTACCAGGGAGCTTCCGAGTGGTTCATGAATTTGGAATTTCCTTTGTAGTTGTAGGCATCTAATTTTGGATCATCTGCCGTGGGAAATCAAGGAGGGTCATGATGCACTTTTTTGGGAGGGTTCTTGGGAAGGTCAGAGTAAATTGGTGGAGAAAGCAGACTTGGCACAAGTAATGCGCATGTC
The DNA here is from genome assembly GCA_007258455.2 of Sequoia sempervirens. Classification (NCBI taxonomy): domain Eukaryota; kingdom Viridiplantae; phylum Streptophyta; class Pinopsida; order Cupressales; family Cupressaceae; genus Sequoia; species Sequoia sempervirens. Next base: position 2,542 of record VDFB02352933.1, read on the forward strand.
AGAAAGCAAGCTTGGGGTAGCAAGGTGTGCAACTACATGGTGGTATATAAGGATATGGGGTGTCTTAGTTACAAGTGGAAAAGTCTCAATGAGTTAAATTTGGATCCTGGGTCAATTACAATGTTTGAAGAAGAGCTGGCTTGGTGGGCCATATGCTTAAGAAGTGACAGAGATACTCTAAGATGGAATGCATCGCTGAATGAAATTTATAATGCCAAGGATGGTTATAGAATGTTATCTGGCTTGAATATGGCTAAGTTGCAGCTTCCCATTAGTTTATGTTGGAGTGTGGATTGCCTCCCAAAAGTTGGACTTTTCACTTGGGCTGCAGTGCAAGGAAGAGTTCTTACAATTGACAGGTTCTTGTGTTTGGGTTACTCCAAGCCGTCAAGATGTGTTCTTTGTAAGAAGGCAGAGGAAACTAGTGATCACCTGTTTGTAAATTTCCCTATGGCATAACATCACTAGTGATGGCTATGCATGAAACTGCAGTGGTAGACAACCCTCCCCAACAATCTCCTAAGTATGCTTTCTAGATGGCCAAAACTTTACAACACTACGACCTTTGGTGGTCTTTGGATTGCTAGGAAGTCATTGGTCACACGGGAGTTATGCAAAGAGTAGAATTGGTGGATTTTCCAGGAGAACGTGATGCCCATGGTGACTCTTTTAAACAAAATCGAAGCAAGTATTGTAGAAATTATTAATGCCAGGGTGGTTGATCGATAGGGTGTCAAAACCATCTTCACTACTTGGGATGCCATAATGAGGAGAAATTGGAATGGACTTTCTGTCCCCCTCAATTTGGTTTAGGTGGTGAAGTAACGAAGTTAGAAAGAAGTAAAGTGGTGTGGCAAGCTACGCAGGATGGTTAGATAAAGCTGAATTTTCATGATGCCTCTCGTGGGAACCTTGTAATCTCTAGTACAGGGTGCATCATCAGAGATGGGAAATCAAGATGTTTAAGGAAAATTGCGACTCCTCTCCTGATTGACACTAATAATGAAGCTGAAATGTAGACCCTGATATTGGGACTTCGTTTGAGCAGATACTTAAAGGTAAAAAACTCAGTTGTTGAAGGGGACTCAATTTTGGTCATTAATGCACTTAGAACAAAAAGTTTAACTCAATGGAAATTGAACACCAACTTGGAAATTTCCTTGGAAATTTTGAATGGTTTTGAGTTGGTAATTCTCAATCACACATTGTGAGAAGGAAATAAGGAGGTAGATTTTCTCTCCAACTTGGGGGAGATAGAACAAATATTAGAGAATTGAATTCAGCTCCTCTCGACCAATCCAACTAAGACTGGTGGGAGGTAGGGTGGGTGCCTTACCACATATATTGAGGCAAGTCTGATAATTGGCTAGAGTGGGATGAGGTGATTGGGAGGTGACATCCCTATTGGAAATCATTGAGGCCTTTATGGCCTTATTATTTTGGGTGATTGGTGGCTGCTAGGGAGGACATGTTTTGATTCCCAAAACATTTGATGTGATGTATCACTACACCTCTATGCGCACTCATTCACTTGAGTGACAATGGCATCAATAGTGGCAAATGCTTTTATGATGGGCATGTTGGCAGTGTACAAAGCAATGAAGGTGGTGATCATTGCAGTGCACTCCCATTCTTATTTCTAGGTGGTGAGGGCAACACCTCTTTTCCAAGCCTATGTTTGTTTAAGCCTGAGTGTGGTCTTGGGTGTTTGCTTGGCTATGACGGAATGTTCAAAATTCATGGTGGAGATTTTTGTGGAGTCAATTGTCTACTTTGGGGCCGATACCCCCTTTGCTCTGGATTGTAAGGACCACCAAAATGCCTTCCGGGAAGTTATTGATCAACACTTAAAGCTCATTTTTCTCAAAATTGAGCCATTGACGGTGGTGGCCATGAAAATGGTGCTTGGAAAGGGGCACCTGGAGTACAAGGAGTACTTCCGAGCAAATTCGCAGGTAGTGTCACAGTTTTTAGCCTCCATTTTGGACAATGGGGTTCCTAAGGTAGAAGCCAGATTCTTGTTGGGAAAATTGTTCAAAAAGGACTTCCTTGGCAACCTGGAGGAGGTGCTCAAGGTGGTCGTTCCTGGTAAAGGAGCACTACATCCATGTGATCTGGAGTTGGTGAAGAAACTAGGTGAGGTGATAAAAAATTTCCCTTTTATTCTTGATTTAAAAGGGATGGGTCTAGTGTGACATCAGATGATTGTTGCAATTGTAGTAATCTACCTCAAGAAGGTCTTTCGTATGGTTGAGGTAAGTGATTTGGAATGGATAAAATAATTTGATGCCTTTGCGAATGCAAACAATTTGATGTAATTGTTGTTGTTCTTTATGTTATGTTGTGGGGCTTGGTGGTTTTTGGGTCTCATCTCAGTCTTGTGTCTGATAGGTGGTTTCTGGTAGTTCAGGCTGGTAGCATGGTAGGGTTTTTGTCAGCTTTAGCTCTTTGCACCGTTCAATGGTTTTGCCAAAGATGTTTTTTGTATAGTTTCTATGATATTGGAAGGGGTCCTGGTGCAATAATGCACCATTTTAGTTTGTTGCCCTGGGGTCTAGTTTGACTGGGTGGTCTTTTTTTGGTTCGACATCCATTATTTCCTGCAATAGCAGATGATTGTAAAGTTTTATGAAAATCAATATAAACATCCATATGAAGCAAAACAAAAAATATTTACACAAAAAATATTGGTTAATAAGATAAATCTCTATTAAAATTTGACTTTTGGAGCACCGAGATTTATAAATCCATGTGCATGTAAATTTTCAATACTAAATCATAGAGTATTTAACTTAAAATTAAATCTTTGTTCGATAAATTCTCCTCATGAATCACCTCCTTTCTTAGCTAGATAGGTTATGATACTTACCCACATAAGGGATGATACTTCAAAAATTTATTTGATAGTCCAATGCATCCTCCTTAACAATTTCTTTGTATTTAGGATCTATCACCGAATCCAAAGGATACTTTACCTTCAATGGGTAAAAATCTCCCAAAGTAGTCTTCTTGACATGTCATCATGGATACTCCCCCCCAGACCTTGTTTAGAATGGTAACCAAGGCCACATGCACTTAGAGGGGTCAAAAACCTAACATTGCTAATTGTCCTGGATACTATGCTTCAAATATTTTTCTATAAAACTAGATTTCCCCATAACCAATACATACCCTAAGGCACTTCCATTGATTTTTTTTGTATTGGGATCTATAGAAGAAATAATGGGAGCATATCTTTTAAATTTCAAGTGTTCTTTCTCAAGAACAAGAATACATTTTCATACCTAGGATTGAACAATAAGTGCATGAAGAATATAAATATGCATCTTTCTCTTTTGAGCGAACATAAGCCTCAACTTCAACATTGTTTCATATTTTTAATATTTTGAAATACTTGTGGATCACAATTAGAAATTATTAGAACATATTCACTATCTATTTCTTATATCTTTTCCCAAACATTCTAAATGTAATGTCCCTAGTAGCTCCCTAAAATTATAATTGAAGATAGAATATACATTATGTGAGCACCACAAATGGTTAGAAGATGAATCATTAGGTTTAAAAGATCAACATTATGCCTAATAAAACAAGGATTGTAGCACAACTAGGTTCTTGCCAAAGAGTGGAAAAGGAAATTTGTTTTGACAAGATATTATTCATGTTTATTTGATATTTAGGAAGGGTAGAAGCTCTAAACAATCATATGAATAACTCAATAATTTTGGCTATATTACCAAAAGTCATTTGTTTCAATATTAGGTAGAAGAAATATTCCCTCTTGTTATGAATTAATTTCTTTTGTATGCTCAAAACATATCCCTAGCTTGATTTGTTTGCAATGGGCTTAGGCTTAGTTAAGTATGATTCTTTGTTTTAAAAATATTTGATAAATTATGTACGTTATCTTACCCAAAACACACAACAAATAAAATTTGAACCAAGTAGAGTACTTGACCATGTAACCCATTTTTTCAAATTAAGATCCCTATGAAACTATGGAAGTTTCTCAAGTGATTTATATTGGAGGATTCTTCATGTCAAAAGGGATTGCCTATTCAAAGAAATCCTTTATATCTAGCCAATCTATTTGTAACTATAGAAAGGTCATTAATTTCAAGAGAAAGTAACACAAACTTATATATACACAAATATTTTATAATAAGTGTTTATCATACCCTTTAAATACAAACACAATTATAGAGCATGAAATGATGGTCATGTTTTAAGAAGATTTTTGAATTAAATGTCTAGAAAATATTTTTGAATTAAATTTCTAGAAAGGAAATCACTGAAAATCTAAGGAAACAATGAAGTGGGCCAAAAGAGAAAAGAAGAAACTGTAATAAAGGATCGGCACGGCTATTTATATTCACTTCAAAATTGGCAGAATCGATGCAAAGTTACTTAAATATTTCTTTCACATGGAGATCATTGCACATACAGAGTTATTGGGCACTGTTTTTTCATGCGGAGCTTGCAAAAATGTAAAGAAAGAAATGTGTTCTCACATGAAATTTGACCCGCTTCACAGATGGATGTTGAATGATTTCTTAGCCTCTGTTCATCAACGCAGAGATTACAGGTGTTTCTCTTGTCTATGTTCATACTTCATACAGATGCCAAACATTAAGAGGGCATGATTGAACATTCTGCTAGCACGTAGCCATCAGTAAAGCACATGGAGGAAAAGACAATTGTTCCAGATTTAATATGAGAAAAAGACAATTCATCATCTGCTGGAAAAGCTAAATAACAAAACACACTTAAAACCGAAAGGTTACAACAAAGCTAAGTTTTTAAAGAAAAAAAACCCTGTAAAAGCTCTGCTCTTGACATCTACCTGCACTGTCTGGACGCCGCATGCTGCTTAGCTGCCTACCCCTTCATCTACCACTTGCCACCCTGCAAGATTCACTTACGTGTTGCTCCTTCCATCGCCCCACCTGCATGCCTCCCTACTTATACCCCTGTTTCTATACATACAGATCATCTACTGGCCCTTGCACATTTGCAACACTATTTATCCAAAATGAAGCAGCAATCAACAAAATGGGTGGTGATGGGTGTGTTGGTGCTCATCTCCTGCGCTCCCTTCACGATGGCAGAGTGCGAGGAAAACCAGGGGAGGCAACAGTCCTGTGACCCGAGTAGGCTCTCTGAGTGCAGAGATTTCATGAGAGGGCAGAGGGGCGAGCAGGAGAGACCCTCGCGCAGGTGCTGCGAAGAGCTTCGTCAGATGCCTCAGCAATGCCGTTGCGACGCCATTCAGCGAGTGTTCGACCAAGAGCAACAGGAGTTCGAAGAGTTTAACCCCAGTGGACGTCAGGGGCGCGGACAACAACAACAAATATTGGAGAGAGCGAGAGAGCTTCCTTCCCGCTGCAACGTTCAACCCGGCCGCTGCGAAATTCAACGACACGGTAACTCTCTTTTTTAACCTTTCTTCCCCTTTCCACACTTGGCCTTGGGTAACTAACATTTGGCCTTGTTGGTTGTGTTGGCAGGCATTTTCATGCCGGGGAATATTTGGTAGAGTGGAACGCGGTAACAGTATCCTTAATAGTATGTATGTACAGCCATAAATAAAAGTGTCTCGCCTCTGCTAAATCTTAGGTATTGTGATGCGGAGCTGGCACATCATCGTGTGCAGTTCTAAAACTATAGCTGAAGGCGAACTAGTTTTTCTTTATTCTTAAGATATGTAATATCCGCTCGAGGCTTCAATGAAAGAGTATCTCAATTGCTCAATGTGTTTCTGTTCATTACTGGATATAATTATCAATTGCTCAATATGTTTGTGTTCATTACTGGATATAATTATGTGGGTGTTTCAGCAGTATAAGGAAAACACCAACAGCAAGATCAGCTATTAAACACAATCACTGATCGTAAAGCAAACCAACCAAACAAATGTATTCTTTTTAGAAATGTAACATAAATACTTTTTCTAATACCCAACCAAAAATTAGAATTTGGAACAGCAAACAAAACTCTCACTGCTCAACAGTCTTTCTTATTCCTAAACAGTCTTCCTAGAAGAAGATTCTAACACTAGTCTTTCTTATTCCTAATTCTAACACTAGTCTTTCTTATTCCTACTTAGTCTTTCTTAAGAAGAAGATTCTAAGTCTAAGAAGATTCAACATTCTTTCTAGAAGATAGTTAACTCATTAACTGAACTAAGCACAACAAATCAATTCATTTAATAACAAACTATTGTACAAATTAACAACAAACTATAGTTGATCAACAAATTAATTCATACTACAACAAATTATAGTTGATCAATGACAAACTATACAAATTATAGTTGATTAACAGTTTGTGGACACTTTTACAATATATGATAAGACAGCGTACATTCCAATACTAAACATCCAAAGATTTAAATTACACCTGAAAAAATATAAATTAAAATTATAGTTGATCAATGACAAACTATACAAATTATAGTTGATTAACAACTTGTGGACACTTTTACAATATATGATGAGACAGCGTACATTCCAATACCAAACATCCAAAGATTTAAATTACACCTGAAAAAATATAAATTAAAATTAAATAGTTGATCAACAAATTAATTCATACTACAACAAATTATAGTTGATCAATGACAAACTATACAAATTATAGTTGATTAACAGTTTGTGGACACTTTTACAATATATGATAAGACAGCGTACATTCCAATACTAAACATCCAAAGATTTAAATTACACCTGAAAAAATATAAATTAAAATTATAGTTGATCAATGACAAACTATACAAATTATAGTTGATTAACAACTTGTGGACACTTTTACAATATATGATGAGACAGCGTACATTCCAATACCAAACATCCAAAGATTTAAATTACACCTGAAAAAATATAAATTAAAATTAAATGGTGAAAAAATATAAATTAAAATTAAATGGTGCAAGGTGGTTCATCATATATAACATGGCCTATATTCATCATTGTCTTGTGAGACTCAGGAAATTAAAAACAAGTGATTTTGTTATAACACATATAAATAAGTTATTCATCATATATAACATGGCCTAGAAGAAGATTCTAACACTAGTCTTTCTTATTCTTAAATAGTCTTCCTAGAAGAAGATTCTAAGTCTAAGAAGATTCAACATTCTTTCTAGAAGATAGTTAACTCATTAACTGAACTAAGCACAACAAATTAATTCATTTAATAACAAATTATTGTACAAATTAACAACAAACTATAGTTGATCAATAAATTAATTCATACTACAACAAATTATAGTTGATCAATGACAAACTATACAAATTATAGTTGATTAACAGCTCGTGGACACTTTTACAATATATGATGAGACATCGTACATTCCAATACCAAACATCCAAAGATTTAAATTACACCTGAAAAAATATAAATTAAAATTAAATGGTGCAAGGTGGTTCATCATATATAACATGGTCTATATTCATCATTGCCCTATGAGACTCAGGAAATTAAAAACAAGTGATTTTGTTATAACACATATAAATAAGTTATTCATCATATATAACATGGCCTATATTCATCATTGCCCTATGAGACTCAGGAAATTAAAAACAAGTGATTTTGTTATAACACATATAAATAAGTTATATGAGTCATATATAACATGGCCTATATTTTTCATTGCCCTGAAAAAATATAAATTAAATGGTGCAAGATGGTTCATCATAAATAACATGGCCTATATTCATCATTGCCCTGGGAGACTCAGGAAATTAAAAACAAGGCCTATATTCATCATTGCCCTATGAGACTCAGGAAATTAAAAACAAGTGATTTTGTTATAACAAATATAAATAAGGTTTAAGAGGTTTCTCATATATTATTATCAAAAGTGGATTTAATCTTGGAATAGAATTAAATTAATTATTAAAACTTAAATTTTTAAATTGAAATTTATTAATAATAATTTAAACTAAAATTCTTAAATTCAAAGTTTTATCATTCATTTGTGCTCATTTACATTGGATTATAATTTTGATTTTATTGTATATTACTTTCTTTAATTTGAGGGGTAAAAAATTAAACCATTAGCTATTGATTACTTATTGATTTATGAGAAGTGTAAAATACTTCAATTAGTGTCTAAAAAAGTATTATATAATAATAAATCTTAATTCATTATCAAACTAGTGTGCTCATTTACATTGGATTATAATTTTGATTTTATTGTATATTACTTTCTTTAATTTGAGGGGTAAAAATTAAACCATTAGCTATTGATTACTTATTGATTTATGAGAAGTGTAAAATACTTCAATTAGTGTCTAAAAAAGTATTATATAATGATAAATCTTAATTCATTATCAAACTCGTTAATTACTAGTTTGAAAAATTGATTTGATTTTATAAATTTTGAGTTGAAATTAAACATTACTTATTGATTTGTGAGAAATGTAAAATATCTTAATTTGTGTGTTAAGATGTCATATAAAATTAATTCATTATCAAACTATTTAATTACCAACTTGAATTTTTGATTTTATTTTATATTACTTTCTTGATTTTGTGGGTGTAAAAAGTGATTTTTTCTAGCCCTAAATTTTGACAAAATACTTTAATTTGTGTATTAAGATATTAAATAATAAATCTTAATTCATTATCAAATTATTTAATTATCAATTTGAAATTATGATTTTATTTTATATTATTTTTCTTAAAATTGTGGTTACAAAAGTGATATAAAAGTGATCCTTCTTTCAATTATTACTTATTGATTTGTAGAAGTGTAAAATACCTTAATTTATGATACCTTAATTTATGTGTTAGGTATTATATAAAATAATAAATATTAATTAATTAAAAAATTATTTAATAACCAGTTTGAAATTTTGACATTTTATATTACTTTCCTTTGAATTTGTGGGTGTAAAAAAGTGATATTTTTTCAAATGAGCCCAAATTAAACAAATACTTATTGATTTGTGAGAAGTGTAAAATATCTTAATTTGTGTGATAAGGTATTATATAAAATAATAAATCTTAATTAATTATAAAATTTTGTAGCATCAACATGCTATTATTGATTACATATGTAATTATGTTGTATAATTGCAAAACAATAATCATTAAATTGTATCCTAGAGGGGAATTCTTGCCTAAAAATCTTACATATTCCATAAGTTGGAGGCAAATAATTCACAAAGTGAACAAAATTACATAGATCAACTCTAAAATTTAAGAATTGAATTTGCACATATAGGCCATGTTTTCCATTGTTTTAAAATCATTAAATTGTATTGGCGTTACTTCTCTTAAATCAAACAACCAAAACTACATATTTGGATTTTTTTTACAAATACTTATGAGCAAATACATATTTCATATGTTAACTCAATTAACCAAAACTACATCTTTGAGTTGAATTTGAGAAGTATATTTGTTCTTTTACTTATATCAAATTTGAATTTTATGATGGATCTCTCTTTGTGCTTGTATGATGATTCTTCTTCTTATATTTATGTCACATGTCATAATTATGTTGATACCTCTTATGCATTGTGATATGCTTTATGCATCACATGTTATGATTATGTTAAACACCTCTCATTCTATCTTTCTTAGAGTTTCTTACTAGGTGTCATGATTTTCTTGACATAAGCTTTACGATTTTCTTGATACATATAAGCTTTACACCTACTATTCTATCTTGCTTAGGGTTTCTTATTAGGTGTTTGATTTTCATAACATAAGCTTTACAATTTTCATAATACATATAAGCTATAAAACTCTAGGACATTAATGCTACATATATTTATAAATGTATACAATAGTTTTTATTTATTTTATAGTTATACATTTATATGATTCTAGATCAATGTTTATTTATTTATTTACATTTACATGGTGTTAGATCACACATATTATCTTATGTTTATTTTTTTAATTGTTGCATATGATCTAGGGTTATATTTTATTCTTTTAGTGGTCATACCTTATGAGACCTTATGGAGTCATCCTTTCCTTTACATAATGTTATTTTTTTTATTCTCTTCCCACCTTGATATTCATGAGATCTTTAATGTTATCATAATATATTTTATTCTTTTAGTGGTCATACCTTATGCGACCTTATGGAGTCATCCTTTCCTTTACATAATGTTATTTTTTTTTAATTCTCCTCCCACCTTGATATTCATGAGATCTTTAATGTTATCATAACAAGTCTATCTTTTGATGCTCCATACTTCACACTCCCCATTGATGTTGCTTCTTCTATCGAGAGTGGTGTATAGTAGTGTTCAATCTCTCAACAATTTTTTGGCTCCGAAGTCCACCAATTTTTGGTGTGATCTTGTAAATGATATTTTTGTCTTCCATAACTATATGTAAAACCTCCTGCAGGGCGTTTGTGCTTGAGTGGTGCTGTAGATCCTCTACACCCCTTCCTTTTGTATTCTCTATTTCGTATCAATAGAAACTCTATAGTGGCTCTACCACTTTTACCCCAAAAAAAAACTATTTCTCTGGGCTTATCATTTCAAACAAAATATGTGCATATTTCCTTTATCTTTTCTTTCTCCCTCTTCCTCTCACCCCCTCTCTCTTGTTCCTATTCTCTCCTTGTCCCCCTCTCTCTCCACCCACCTCTCCATCCCTTCCTCTCTCTCCCCCTATCCCTCACACTCTCTCCCTCTTTCCCATATCACTCCCCCCACCTCTCTCTATATGAATTTTAGATAAAATAAATACAATTAGAATAAATTATCTATCAATGTACGAAAAAATAATTAATGATTTTATCAAAGAATGATTATTATTCCTCAAACGAATAAAAATAATGATTTTGTGATTTAGAAATAGGTAGATCATACACAATAATTGAGTTTGTAGGACCAAATTCTAGGGATTTTATCTTTTAGTAATGGATGCTCCTTTTTTTCATCTGAAATAAAACACTTATATATTTTTTTAATTTTTTATTTACAAATTCTAATAGTTAGGCTTGGATTCAACTTATAAATTTGAGCCAAAATATTGTACTTGCATGTAAGATATGTAAATCTATATTTTTCATTAAAAAAAAGAAAAAGAAAATGTTGAGCATTAGCTCCACCAAGTTTACACATTTTGAGATATTATGAAAAATGTCACTATGACTGTAACACCCCTCCGTTTTGGATATTTGGATCGGTAGTGTTTTTTTGGTAATGCCTTTTTATGCTTATGATGTGACTGTGGAACTTGGTGATCATTTGATCATGAACTGATTAGTGATGCATATGTTATATTATAATTTGATGATTGTGTCTGAACATGCTTTGACTTTGGAACTTGATTACTTGTGATCATGATTGTTAAACGATGTGAAAGTTATATTTTGGATGTGATGTTATTTTATTCTGATGTTATCTTTATGGGGTGTTTTTTATTAACGTAGAAGATATTTGATTTAATAATGTCTTATGCTATTGATCATATCATTGATGTTAGAGGCGTCAGTTAGTGATACTGTATTGGTGAAGGGGACAGGATTGTATCACTCGCTTGCGAGCGCCCTACAATTCTGAGATTTCCTCTTCACAGTGTGTTTGATCATATTATATATATTGCATGTTCGACATGCTCTTTGTTGCAGGTTGACAGGTACATGACATCGACTCCACCTGGCTTCACAGGTCTGATCGTGTCCATTTACCAACGGTAATCGATTGGGAGATAGTAGCTAGGTTTTCCATCCCAAGTCCATCGTCCTGTTGTAAGTTGTGGTGTCATGACTGAAGTGTTGTCCTTGTCATTATGTAGTTTGATTGTTATGTATTTATTTAATTTATGGTTAGTGCTTAATTAATTAATCTTATTTTATAAAATAATTAATTAATATTGCATTGTTACTTGATTTAATTGCGAGTTAGTTAAAAGTCAAATTTAAATATATTATAAATTAAAAAGTATTTAATTAATTAAAATTTAAGAAATTAAATTAAATTAATATTGATGAGGATAATTAATATTATCTTTTATTAATATTAAATTAGAAAATCATGTGCGGATAATATCTTGATTAAATAAATTATTTTAATTAAAATTATAGATAAGTTGTGCTTTTAAAAGCTGGGAAAAGGACCAATAAGAAAAGAGGATTTTTGAGAAAAGAAAGCGGAAGAGCTTTATTGAATCTTTATTTTGATTTATTATTTTTATGAGTAGATTATTCACACACGGAAGTTTTTTCTTTGTTGTTTTGGATCTGGAAAAGAAAAATAAAAATAAAAGAAAGATAGTTTTGGTTTGGTGTTTTGGGGGTAAAATTATTGTGGTTTTGGAAAGAAAAGATAGATTCAAAAGAACGTTGAAGGCCGAAGATTGAGAAAAGAGCTGAAGGAAGGAAGTCGAGAAGATGATTCAGAAAAGATTCTTCATCAAACGAAGGACTCCGGGTTTTATTCTGTTAAGTTATTAATATTTTATTGTTCTGTAAATAAATCTAGTTGCTAGGTTTTCGAAAATTGATTGAATGAAGTTTTGTGATTCAAAAATTCGTTTGTATGAAACCCTTGTATCTTCTGTTGAAAACATTAGTAAACCTTTTTGAAATTTTATAGTTTCGTAGTGAAATCTTTTGTTTTGGAATAAAATTCATCTTAAATTGAAGGTTAAGATTTCAAGTCAGATCTATTAATCCTCATAAAAATTTAATGATGGAAACAACTGTTTTGAAAAGAAAATTCTTTTATTAGTTAAGATTTGTATGTCCAAATTTCTTTTAGATCTGTGAAAGAAAAATCAATTTGTTATTATGTTGAAATTACCATGGAAAGAAAATCCCTCTTTGTTTTCGTTTGGATTTGTATGCCCAGATCTGTTAGGAAAAACAATTTATTGTATAATTGGTTTGAATCTATTATATATATATATATTACATAATATATATAGATATATATATATATATATTACATAATATATATATATATATATATATAAAATATTCTAATTCTTTTTGTTAAAATATATACATCTATATAATAATAAATAAATAAAAATTTATGCATAATTTTCTTATTGTTTTCCGTGACGGATTATTTATTTGCATCTAAAATTTATAAAAGAAAATTTCAAACAAATATAAAATTAAATGAAAATTTTATTAAATAAAATAAGAAAAAAGTTTTTTTTAATATTGGGGGTGGGTAGCCGGCCATGGCCGTACCGCCCATGGCCCCCAGTGGAGGCTGTACGCAGCCCCACTGACTGCGCACAATAGCCGAGGCTGCATACCCCCCCCACTACCTGTGGGCTTTTCCTGTGATGCGTGCGGTTCAAAAAATAAATAAATTTAGATTTGGTTTTAAATTGATTTCTCTTATGTCATTTGATATTTATATATTAATAATTATATTTTATTTAATATATTTATATATATAAATATTTAATATATATATATTAATATGTATATATATTAAATATATTTATATATATATATTGATATATGAATTATTTAATTAAATTTATTTTTAATATAGTGAATTTTAAATATTTGTTTTAATATGTATATATATACCATTAATATGTATATATATGTATATATAATTATGTATATACGTATGTTGAACAGTTAATTATATTGTCAAAGTTAGGAAATAAATTGGTAATTTTAGAAGTGGTAATATTACAAGTTTATTTGTGAAAATTTGGATATATTATGTTCTTTTCATTGAGTAGTCTTGGGTAGTTGATTTGTTATGGGAATAATGTGTTATGATTGATTATTTTAGTCGAATGACTGTATTTATTTGAACGCTTTGATTAGAGAAGTTACTTGTAAAATTTAGAGTAGATGATTGGGTTGGAAATACTTCAATGTTGGGAAGTGAATTTGATGTATTTGATTGAGTAAATGCAAGATTGAAAACTGTGTTTGACTGGGTTTAGGAAACCCTAACATTAGATATTGAGTTGCTTGGAATGCTTTTCTATCATGTTTCTTTCATTCTTCATGTCGGGAAAATGGGGTTAAGGATCTATGTAAGTCTTCCAGAGAAGTTCTCTAGAGTGGGATGTTTTGTGTGGAGGTTCAATTTGTGAATCGCCTTGGGAATGGTGTAGAGTTATACTATGATGTTGTACCCAGTTTCCACGAATGGGGATTTGTGCCTCCTAGGAAATAGGAGAGGGTAATGAGATTTGAACCTCCTTTGGAAGGAGTGTGTTTTCGTATTTGGTTTCCTCCAGTGTTCAGAGTGAGTTTCCTTGATTTGTTTCCTCCTTGGATTGGAGAGGTTCAATTTGTGAATCGCCTTGGGAATGGTGTAGAGTTATACTTTGATGTTGTACCCAGTTTCCACGAATGGGGATTTGTGCCTCCTAGGAAATAGGAGAGGGTAATGAGATTTGTACCTCCTTTGGAAGGAGTGTGTTTTCGTATTTGGTTTCCTCCAGTGTTCAGAGTGAGTTTCCTTGTTTTGTTTCCTCCTTGGATTGGAGAGGTTATGTTGTCTAGTTACCTATTGTGGTATTGTACTTTGTGTGTTGTCGATAGGAGAGTGGCTCTTTGTGGGGGTCCAGCACACAAAGGGGCGCCAGGGTAACTCACCTAGAGTTTAACTAAGTGATAATCTAAAAGAATTAATGGGTATCTTTCACACTAATAAAGATAAAGAATGTCTCTCTCGTGAAGCAAGTGAATGATAAGGCTCGAGATGAGATGGAACACATAGTTTTGTGTGAGGGTCTGGCGACCGGTAGAGGCAAGCCAGGGTAACCCAGAATGGGGGTCCGGTAGCCTAGGAAGGTTGAGCCAGGGTAACTCATGGCAATTTATGCATGACACTCTTCCTATGTCGACAGTTAATCAATTATTGTGCGATGTACATGATCTTTGTTCTCTGGAAGCATTGTAACCTCGTGTTAAGTGATATTGTGTCTGTAGTGGTTAAGTGTCATTGTGTTTGTAGATGTTAAGTGACCTTGTGATTTTAGTTGTTTCAGTTCAGCTATGTATCAGCCCGTGTCTAGTGGTAGATGGTCTTGTGTAGGAATTCCTTGTTACTATCTCCTAGCACGGAGGGAGTGGGACCTTTTGGATTCCACGAGGTCGGGTGGCGTGCATCTTAATCCGTTGGTTCTTCTTCTTGTTCGTGTGGTCAAGATTTCCAGATGGAGAGCTCGCGAGAATCAGTTTCTTCTCATGCCTTGTTCTCTCAGTACTTATTGTATTTTATTACCCCTCATTTGTTATCGAGGTGGAATTTGTAATATGTTATCATATTTGTTGGATTTACCTCATTCAGGAAATGAGTATTGTAATATTATTGTAAACATGTTGTAAGCTATATTGTTTGGAATCATGTGGCACTTCCTATTCTTGGATGTAAATTTATTATGAATGGAATGTAGGTGAACTTTAATTGCTAAGTAATTATATGATTTGGTTTTTAATTCATGTTCCGCATTTGGTTTCAGTAACACGGTCTCGTAGCCTTAGGGAAATGGTTGGAAATGGTTAAGTGAACTTGTATGTTAATTGTTCTTGTTTAAAAAAAAAATTAGTTCATTTGTTTGGTAAATTGCAACTTTCCGTAGGGTTGCGTGGTGGGGCGTTACATATGGTATCAGAGCCCAAGTTTAAACACTGGGTGCTTTGGGACCCATTAGGTTGTTAGCTATTTAGAGTTTTTATTTTTGTACCTTGTCTTATGTTGTGGTGTGTATCTTTTTAGGATCATGCCACCTAAGCGGGGTCGTAAGGGTCGTGGTCATGTAGGCGGTCAAGGAGGTAATTAGCAGGATGCACCTCCCATTGTTTCCCATGTTTCTGATCATGTGGATCATCAAGCTTCTCCGTTTGTGCTAGAGGTTAGTGTTCAGCATCAGGATCCACCAGGGATTGGTGATGCTCAGTTGCGTCACTTGCTTGAGGAGACTCTTGCTCATATGGGGCCTAGGCATGATAGGGATCATGAGGTTGTAGGAGAGAGTGATCAGGTTCCAGCTCCATCTGAGGTAGACATGGCTACTCACATAAGAGATCTCCTTAGAGCTTGTCCACCCACTTTTGATGGTATGGGCAGTGGTTCAGAGGCTGAGACTTGGTTGTTTGATTTGAATAGGTGTTTTTCCATGCATCCGTATGGTAGCAACACCAAGGCTAGGTGTGCGATCATGCACTTGAGGGATTTCGCATCTACTTGGTGGAGGTTAGAGGAGTAGAAGCTCCATTTGGATATTGGAACTATATCTTGGGAGTTGTTCCTAGAGTAGTTCAAAGCTTGATTCCTTTCTAATCGTTGGCGTCAGCGCCGTGGAGATGAGTTTCATGCTCTACGACAGATGGATATGATAGTGGAACAGTATGAGCATCGCTTCTTCAAGCTCAAACAGTTTGCGGGTATAGGTGATGACGAGGGTATGCTAGTACAACATTTCATTAGGGGTTTAAACCCTCAGATCAGTGGTGGTGTTCAGGTATTTGAGCCGAAGACCATGGAGGTAGCTATAGATAAAGCTCGCATTGTTGAGGAGAATTTAGCTTTGGTTTTAGGCGGTCAGGTGGGAGTTCAGTTTGGTAGTGCACCTTCTTTTGGTGTTGGTTCACAGAGTGGCCAATCTCAGGCTACAGGGTTTTCTAGAGGGCATCAGTCACCCGCTAAGGGTGGACAACAACAGTCTTCAAAGTCTAGGCAGTAGAATTCTCAGTCCCAACCCAATAGAAGTTGAAGGCAGAAGAAGAGAGATAGGAGTTGGATGCAGGCTCATCGCGATCGTGTTGATCAGCCTGCTTAGAGTTCTTAGTCAGCGTTCACTAGAGGTGGTTTTCCATGACCTAGTGGACCTCCAACTGTATAGGGTTTTAGTAGAGGTATAGGATGTTTCTCTTGTGGTCAGCAGGGCCACTTTGCTCGTGAATGTCCTCAACGGGGCAATTATGGTATTAGTTAGAGGCTGGCAGTTTCAGAGCCGACAGTAGGAGATGCATGTCGATCACATAGGGCATTCACTACGGTGGATATCCATCAAGCCAAGCATCTGGGTGCAGATCGTCCTTTGGTATCAGGAGATGATCCTTGCTGATCGAGGTTCTGAGTCAGTTAGTGTTTAATTGGTTTTGAGGGAGTTCCATCCCTATTTTTGTTTGTAGGCTTCCAGGAGTAAGCCTAACCCTAGGGGGGGAGGATGCAACACCCCTCCGTTTTGGATATTTGGATCGGCAGTGTTTTTTTGGTAATGCCTTTTTATGCTTATGATGTGACTGTGGAACTTGGTGATCATTTGATCATGAACTAATTAGTGATGCATATGTTATATTATAATTTGATGATTATGTCTGAACATGCTTTGACTTTGGAACTTGATTACTTGTGATCGTGATTGTTAAACGATGTGAAAGTTATATTTTGGATGTGATGTTATTTTATTCTGATGTTATCTTTATGGCGTGTTTTTGATTAACATAGAAGATATTTGATTTAATAATGTCTTATGCTATTGATCATGTCATTGATGTTAGAGGCATCAGTTAGTGATACTGTATTGGTGAAGGGGACGGGATTGTATCACTCGCTTGCGAGTGCCCTACAATTTTGAGATTTCCTCTTCACGGTGTGTTTGATTATATTATATATATATTGCATGTTCGACATGCTCTTTATTGCAGGTTAATAGGTACATGACATCAACTCCACCTGGCTTCACAAGTCTGAGCGTGTCCATTTACCAACGGTAATCGATTGGGAGATAGTAGCTAGGTTTTCCGTCCCAAGTCCGTCGTCCTGTTGTAAGTTGTGGTGTCATGACTGAAGTGTTGTCCTTGTCATTATGTAGTTTGATTGTTATGTATTTATTTAATTTATGGTTAGTGCTTAATTAATTAATCTTATTTTATAAAATAATTAATTAATATTGCATTGTTACTTGATTTAATTGTGAGTTAGTTAAAAGTCAAATTTAAATATATTATAAATTAAAAAGTATTTAATTAATTAAAATTTAAGAAATTAAATTAAATTAATATTGATGAGGATAATTAATATTATCTTTTATTAATATTAAATTATAAAATCATGTGCGGATAATATCTTGATTAAATAAATTATTTTAATTAAAATTATAGATAAGTTGTGCTTTTAAAAGCTGGGAAAAGGACCAATAAGAAAAGAGGATTTTTGAGAAAAGAAAGCGGAAGAGCTTTATTGAATCTTTATTTTGATTTATTATTTTTATGAGGAGATTATTCACACACGGAAGTTTTTTCTCTGTTGTTTTGGATCTGGAAAAGAAAAATAAAAATAAAAGAAAGATAGTTTTGGTTTGGTGTTTTGGGGGTAAAATTATTGTGGTTTTGGAAAGAAAAGATAGATTCAGAAGAACGTTGAAGGCCGAAGATTGAGAAAAGAGCTAAAGGCAGGAAGTTGAGAAGAGGATTCAGAAAAGATTCTTCATCGAACGAAGGACTCTAGGTTTTATTCTGTTAAGTTATTAATATTTTATTGTTCTGTAAATAAATCTAGTTGCTAGGTTTTCGAAAATTGATTGAATGAAGTTTTGTGATTTGAAAATTCGTTCGTATGAAACCCTTGTATCTTCTATTGAAAACATTAGTAAACCTTTTTGAAATTTTATAGTTTCATAGTGAAATCTTTTGTTTTGGAATAAAATTCATCTTAAATTGAAGGTTAATATTTCAAGTCAGATCTATTAATCCTCATAAAAATTTAATGATGGAAACAACTGTTTTGAAAAGAAAATTCTTTTATTAGTTAAGATTTGTATGTCCAAATTTCTTTTAGATCTGTGAAAGAAAAATCAATTTGTTATTATGTTGAAATTACCATGGAAAGAAAATCCCTCTTTGTTTTCGTTTGGATTTGTATGCCCAAAGGAAAAACAATTTAGTGTATAATTGGTTTGAATTTATTATATATATATTACATAATATATATATATAATATTCTAATTCTTTTTGTTAAAATATATACATCTATATAATAATAAATAAATAAAAATTTATGCATACTTTTCTTATTGTTTTTCGTGACAGATTATTTATTTGCGTATAGCCTCCACTGGGGGCCATGGGCAGTACGGCCATGACTGTCCGCCCACCCCCAATATAAAAAAAACCTTTTTTTTATTTGATTGAGTAAATGTAAGATTGAAAACTATGCTTGACTGAGTTTAGGAAACCCTAACATTAGATATTGAGTTGCCTGGAATGCTTTTCTATCATGTTTCTTTCATTCTTCATGTCGGGAAAATGGGGTTAAGGATCTATGTAAGTCTTCCAGAGAAGTTCTCTAGAGTGGGATGTTTTGTGTGGAGGTTCAATTTGTGAATCGCCTTAGGAATGGTGTAGAGTTATACTATGATGTTGTACTTTGTTTCCATGAATGGGGATTTGTGCCTCCTGGGAAATAGGAGAGGGTAATGAGATTTGAACCTCCTTTGGAAGGAGTGTGTTTTCGTATTTGGTTTCCTCCAGTGTTCGGAGTGAGTTTCCTTGTTTTGTTTCCTCCTTGGAATGGAGAGGTTATGTTGTCTAGTTACCTATTGTGGTATTGTACCTTGTGTGTTGTCGATAGGAGAGTGGCTCTTTGTGGGGGTCCGACACACAAAGGGGCGCCAGGGTAACTCACCTAGAGTTTAACTAAGTGATAATCTAAAAGAATTAATGGGGATATTTCACACTATTAAAGATAAAGAATGTCTCTCTCGTGAAGCAAGTGAATGATAAGGCTCGAGATGAGATGGGACGCATAGTTTTGCGTGAGGGTCTGGCGGCCGGTAGAGGAAAGCCAGGGTAACCCAGGATGGGGGTCCGGTAGCCTAGGAAGGTTGAGCTAGGGTAACTCATGGCAATTTATGCATGACACTCTTCCTATGTCAACAGTTAATCAATTATTGTGCGATGTACATGATCTTTGTTCTCTGGAAGCATTGTAACCTCATTTTAAGTGATATTGTGTCTGTAGTGGTTAAGTGTCATTGTGTTTGTAGATGTTAAGTTACCTTGTGATTGTAGTTGTTTCAGTTCAGCTATGTATCAGCCCGTGTCTAGTGGTAGATGGTCTTGTGTAGGAATTCCTTGTTACTATCTCCTAGCACGGAGGGAGTGGGACCTTTTGGATTCCACGTGGTCGGGTGGCGTGCATCTTAATCCGTTGGTTCTTCTTCTTGTTCGTGTGGTCGAGATTTCCAGATGGAGAGCTCGCGGGAATCAGTTTCTTCTCATGCCTTGTTCTCTCAATAGTTATTGTATTTTATTACCCCTCATTTGTTATCGAGGCGGAATTTTTAATATGTTATCATATTTGTTGGATTTACCTCATTCGGGAAATGAGTATTGTAATCTTATTGTAAACATGTTGTAAGCTATATTTTTTGGAATCATGTGGCACATCATATTCTTGGGTTTAAATTTATTATGAATGGAATGTAGGTGAACTTTAATTGTTAAGTAATTATATGATTTGGTTTTTAATTCATGTTACGCGTTTGGTTTAAGTAACACGGTCTCGTAGCCTTAGGGAAATGGTTGGCAATGGTTAAGTGAACTTGTATGTTAATTGTTCTTGTTTAAAAAAAAAATTAGTTCGTTTGTTTGGTAAATTGCAACTTTCCCTAGGGTTGTGTGGCGAGGCGTTACAATGACATCGGGCTCTCTCTTAGATTTCTAATCATTTAACTTTTTCTATAGTTCAAATAGATTAAGGTTTATATCTTTAATTGCTTTTGCTAGTGTCTTCATTCTTTTCTAAAAACATGTGTACTTCTTTTGGAAATCATTTTTTATCTATTCATCTAGCTTTAAAATAAATTATATTTTTATACTCTACGCTCTATTTTATACACATTTAATTTTTTTTTTTTAATTATTTTTCTAAAAATTAGAAGTAAGTGTGCTCAATTTTCTATTTTTTAGGATGTGTCCGCTTTGAAAATTAGTAAAAATAATATGTTCATTAAAAAATAGAAAAATAATATAGCATAAACTATGTGATGTTAGCTAACTTTCTAGAAATTAAATTTATGAAATATTTTTTTAAAATTCAACAATTTAAGGTGGGGACACTTGACCTCATATTGTATTTTTCTAAAAAAATACCACTTTATATGCTCTCCCTATCCAATCCACTTAATCTCCACTTTTTTCTAAAAAAATGTAGTTTAGAAAGTAGATTCTAAGCACTACTAATCTCATTCTAATTAGGTCTTGAAATTTGAGCATGGATATCTTGAATTACTCATCAAGGATCCTTTTTTGATGATTTTAGAAAAAAAGTGGCCAGTTTGACCCCATTTTAGCCCTCCATTTCCATGCACTTACTCTATTTTATTTAGTATGGGATAAGCAAAGAATATCAAAATTATAAGAAGGTGAGGAGAAGCATTTCCTTTTCATCCACTCTTATGGTTTTATCTTAGTGGAACTCCTAGACTATGGTCATAGAAATTCTTTAAACGATGAATCTTTTGAACCTTTTGAGGAAGCTGCTATTATTTTCATAGAGAAATGTGAAAATCATACACCATTTCACCAAGTGTCTTAGTTTTTTGAATGGGATTTACCCACCTTGAAATCTACCATAATATGTCCTATCATTGAAAATATTTTATACACTGAAAATACATATTTTCATAATCTATCACTTTCTTCCACGTATTATCTTCTATTTTAAGCCATACTTCTTTAGGTAAAAATTTGGCTATATGTAACCACACTTGTATCCTTACTATAGTTGAGTAAAGTAATTTTCTTGTTTCTAGGGATCAAGAGTCAAAAATCTACATAAAGTATTTCTAGAATATCTCAAAAGCAATCATTCACCTAGAAAATTTTAAGGAAGATATGGAAACCTTACCTATACTAGTATGAACAAAAACATATTTTCCATTTGGTTAAACCTAGGAAACTATGGCTTGACCAAAAAAAACCTGCTTCTCCTAGTGAGCTGGTGCAAGACGTTGGGTCCACAAAAAGCTCAAAAAGTGGAAGTGTTTTTTGTTGTTTTTCAAAATTTGTCACACTTGGACTAAAAATTTGAAGCACTTATGCATTGAATCTTAAAAATTCGGTAATATAAATTTAGTATTTTGAATCTAGTTTCCAAATATGTAATTTGTTCTAATACCGAGATGATATAAATTAATTTTTACTAGGCATATAAAAACCACTTTTTTAAAGTCATTTTCTTTACCATATCATACACGTGTATGGAAACCACTTTTTGACCTAAAAAAAAGTTTTTTTTTAATTCCTTTTGGGGAAAGATATGTAACAACTTGAAGATTGATGAGGATTTCTTTTGTATTTTTTTCTGAATATGATTTTTGATTGAACTTTTATTGACCCTAATTGTCGTTTTTAAAAATAAACATGTACAAAAAACATAATTGGACCTAAACTAAACATTTGTTTCTTTTTTCATTCTGCAGAGAATTTTCTGAAGATTAATGCCATATAAAAAAAATTTGGAAATAAATTAACAAATAAAAAGTTACCAATAAACAAAAAAAAGCTTGATATTTCAAGTTTACAAACCATTTTTCTTGGAAAATAATTAGAAAATAGAAAACATAATAAAATATTTAAAAATATATATATTTTAAAACTAGACATTGTGGTCTATAATGGGATTTAATATCATAGATTAATTCTAAAGAAAATTCCGTCAGAGCTATATTTCCAAAGTTGGACATTTCTCTTGAATCTATCTTAGTTTTCTAGTTGTAGGTCAAAGTCTAAGGGCTAGGTCGCCAAACCTTTTCCGAGCTTAAAACCCAAGATTTTTTTTTTTTTTTGGAATTTTAATTTTTTGTAGAATTGGTAACTGCTTTAAGACAAGCACTTGATCTAAAAATAGAATTTTTTAGAATGGGTATTCATTTCAAAATGGGTACCCATTCTATTTTCAAAACAGGTACTTGTTTTATTTTCAAAGCGTGTACCTATTTTAAAATGGGTACTCATCTTATTTTTAGAATGGGTATCTTTTAAAATGAATACCCATTATATTTTTAGAGCAGGTACCCATTTAGGAATGAGTTCCTAATCCAAGGCTCAGGTTCCCATTCCTAAATAGGTACCCATTCCTTTCAACATTTTTTTCTTCCAAAACTTCCTCTCTTCCTAGACCCAACTTTTGCACTTACCCTAGTACTATTCCACCTTTTAAAAATAAAAGATCAATATTCTATACGTTTAAAAATAAGCACAAAAAAATATTGGTTAATAAGATAAATCTCTATTAAAATTTTACTTTTGGAGCACCGGGATTTAGATATCCATGCATGTAAATTTGCAATACTAGGTCATAGAGTATTGAACTTAAAATTAATTCTTTGTTGGATAAATTCTCCTCATGAATCAAACCCTTTCTTAGCTAGATAGGTTATGATACTAACCCAGATAAGGGATGATACTTCAAAAATTTATTTGATAGTCCAATGCATCCTCCTTCACAATCTCTTCATATTTAGGATCTATCACTGAATCCAAAGGATACTTTACCTTCAATGGGTAAAAATATCCCAAAGTGGTCTTGACATGCCATCATGGATACTCCCCCTATACCTTGTTTAGAAACTTGGTAACCAAGGCCACATGAACTTAGAGCCCCTGGGTCAAAACCTAACATTGCATCAACTCATTGTTTCATACTATGCTTCAAATATTTTTCTATAAAACTAGATTTCCCCATAATCACTGCATACCCTAAGGAATTTACATTCACTTTTTGGTATTGGGATTTATAGAAGAAATAATGGGAGAAAATATTTTAAATTTCAAGTGTTCTTTCTCAAGGACAAGAATAAATTTTCATACCTAGTGAAACAAAGAGAAAATGGGGTTCAAAATTTAAATGGATGATTAAGATGAACCTCCTATTCTTCTATATTTCATTCAATATGAGGGTTATGATGTATAAATGAGTAACATAAATTAAACCTAATTGATATAGCAATCAAAGGGAAAGTTTTAAGAGGGTCAATTGTTGTGAACTTATAAAAAGTGCTTTTTTGGACCTCACTGAGAACTCATTCACCCTATGGTGAATGGGTCTTGGCCAGGGCTCTGGAAAATATGTTTCTAGTTTTTGTTCCTCAATTTCTACACTCCTAGATCCTAGTTGAGCATTGTCAAAAAGCCGAAAATAAATCTTATAGCTCATTTTCAGTGATTGACAACTTTCTTGAAAACTTTGACAACTTTTGCAATTTTTCTCTCCAAAATGATATTCAAACTAAAACCTACAATCACACACCAAATGAGAGAATTTTTTTGTTTTGTTAGAGAATAGGGGTTTTCCTTGGTCAAACCCCATTTTGAAAATTAAACCTTGAAATGAAACAATGCATAAAGGAATGATGAATGAACAAAGCAATGGGCATCACAACTTAACACATAGGTATGTGCAGGATCATCATGGAAAAAACAGGCCCTTAAGTGGGAAAAAAATTAGAAAAATTAGAGTTAGGAAGCTTGACGTAAACATTTGAATAAGTTATCTATATTATTTCAAAAATATGTAAGAATAGAATCTATAGAAAATTGAATGTAGTTTCTAAACTACTAGGTTTGTTTAAAAAAAATCTATTTGGTGAAAATTTGAAATTTCAATGCAATGGTACTTAAATTTTAGGGGAAAAATAAGAAGTAGGTGTTTGTATAACCACCATAACCATAATAAAATGATATTAATTTTTTATAATATTTTAGATATAAGTAGAGGACTCATGCCTCAATGTGATGCACATTTTTTTGTAATTTTTTTCCAAGTAAATAATTGATTATGAATTTTTTATTACAACTTTTTTAAAAATATAAAAACTCGTATGTCTAACCACCTTAACTTGGTCAAAACTTCATGAAATTAAATTTTTCTTTTTTTAATCCTATAGTATGTGAAGTATATAATGTGATGCATGTTTTGGATTCAAAATATGTGATACCATTTGGAAGCTATAGATGTTTTTCAATCAACCTATCAATTAGGACTTTATTCGTAATTTGAACAGAAAATTAATAGTAATTACTTATTAAATTCAAAGTAAAGCATAATTTATATTGATGGAAAGCTGAGAATCTCCTTTAAAAACCCTTTTCGTTTCATCAATTTTGGGTAAAAAAATAGTCGTCAGCCACATACCCATCATATTGCCACTTTTTGGCCCATCATGATCGTGCACATACCCACACCTTAATTGAAACCTTGGATTGTAGATATGCAAACTAGCATGAAGTGGCCTCAATGAATGTATATCTTTATCATGAAATTGATTAGAACAACACCTTGAATATGCTTGATTGATCTTGAATGCCACATCAACACATTAGCTCAACAACATGCATGATGCATTATTCCTTTCACATGATGAAATGGATCTTGATTGCTGCAATAATCTTCAATAATCTACCATTGAATTCCTTAGAAATTCTCTTGAATGCTCTTGATCTCGTAAACTTGCTATTAGGACTTGCTCATAAAATTTTCTATGATTGCTTAGATGAAACATAGTGAAATAGCCTTGTATTTATACATATCTTATCATTAAATATTGAAATTCAAATATCACAAGCCAACATTAAATCTTGGATTTGAAATCATTAAAATACAGCCAAAAACATATTTCAAGGAGGGGTCCTAGGTCTAAGTGAGGACCCATTCACCATGTAGTGAATGGGTCCTAGCTCACTTAACTAGGACACACTTCGGGCAATGTGAAAGATCACATAAAAATAAGGTCCTAGGTCACTAACCTAGGACACATATCTAAAACTAAGTGTTGTGTAATGAAATTTATGAATGTCAGGTTTTATCCCTTGAAATTTGTAATTAATTAGGCTTAAATTTGAACTAAAGGGGACAATTAAGGAAAATTAACATCAATTAATTAATAAAGCCCTAGATTAGTGTGAAAGTGTAAAGGTACACTTTACAACACCCTAAATAAGGCATTATTAAGTCCATTTTATTAAAAAAGTCCCTAAACTTAATGTGAATGTGTAAAACACACTACAACACTAAATCAAGGCAACATTAAGTTCATTTTAATATTAATTATTTTGAAACTAAGGAAAAAGGGATACTTTTTTCGTTACTATGTATTTTTCCCCCACTTTAGTGACAGCATGACCCCATGTCATACTCACACTAAGTAGACATTCAAGAAACTTATGTATGTAACAATGAAAAAGATACACAATCATACAACATCAAAGACCAAGAAGATATCAAGCCTAGATTGTACAACGCGATGTGAAACACATATAGACTATCGATTTGCGCTCACTCCGAGGTAGTAGAACTCTAGGCTATCCATTGGGTGAGTCTTCCAATAAAGTGGCTTAGTGATAAAGTCAAGCCTATGTGTCATCTCTCACTGTACAATGAGAAATTCATGCCTATGTGTCCACTCTCATTGTACTAACCATACCAAAGCTATCCCTCTGATAACCTCAATAAGGTACCACAAGGTGCACTAAAACAAAGAGGTGGAAAATGAGAGAATCATATTAGGCTCCCATACCATATGAAACCTATCCTCTTGACAAATTCAATAAGGCACCACAATGCAAGGCAAGGCTCCATAGGCAAGAAAAGTGTGTTATGCTAGGTGGCCTTGAAATAGGGTTTCAAGCTTCACAAGGTCAGCAAGTTGTTTTATGCCAAACACTTATGAACATTGTGTGTAGGTTTTTGTTCAAAGGGATTGTGCTTCATTTGTGTAAGTTATTCTTCTTAGGGATCATCGTGCCTAATGTCTCCAAGAGAGGAAAGTCAAGAGTAGAAGGTTCACAACTTAGGAAATGCAATGTGTCGCATCACCACTAAGAGGAAAGTCATACGCTAAGAAATATCACTCTTAGAGGACATCAAACCCAACGACATCACCAAGAAAAGGACACATCACAAGAAAAAAATAAAATCGCACCATGAAACATGCAAAATATCAAAAGGTATTATCAATGTATGCCCCCACTTTAAAGTGTTGCTAACACCATTGTTGTGAGCAATTTCTTTAAAGTAGCCAATGTTTTCTCCTAAGACATGAGAGCTTCACTTAGAAATCCCAATGCCAAGTCATATGTTTCTGAAATAAAGCTACGCCATGAAAAAGGAGGGAGGGGTTTCCCCTAGAAATACATAAGGGATCTATGGATTTAGGTTCAATATGTCTTTGCTACAATATTGTTATAGAGCTGGGAAATGTCATCATTCCCCAAGTAATCACAAAATTTGAAGAATGGTACAAAGAAAAGCTTTTTGGGTCAACCAGGAAGAGACCTAAATGTCTTGATGCCTTGCATCATCACCAAAAGAAAAATACAAGACAAGAGAAAAATGATAAAATGTTTACGACATATAGAAGAATGTAGATACATATAGAGGAATGCACAAAAAGAGAGAGATATTTCAAACAAAATAGCATAGTGGATCACATTACACACATGCAATCACATAGAGAAACATGGAAAAAGTGAAATAAAGAAAAATAATAGTAAGGCACATGTAAGTCAACCTATAGTAGGTTGTACACATCCCAATCTCGATCAATATATATGGAAGGTAGACAACTAGCACAAGGGACAACATCAAGTGTCGAAATAGGAAACATACCAAGTTCAACACTCTTTTTAGGAGAATTGTCATTTAAGCTCATGGAAAAGGAGAACAATGAATTTAACTCATTATGCACTTGTTCAACAATCTTTGCAATATAAATGTCATCATCTAGATTAATCACAACAAGAGGTTGAATGATAATGTCCATGGATGGGTTATTGTTTACATTTCGGCGAGGGTATAAAGTCATCATTTATTGGTTCAGGTAAGTTCAGATTTTGATTTTCTATGTTTCTCTTTTCTTCTTTAGTTTGTAACGTACGAGCAACAACATGACATCTATGCCTACGCTCTCTTGCATTTCAGTTTCATTTCAATCTATTGTCAATTTGTGTTTGTGTAGGAGTGGGTTTATCAACCATAGGTTTCTTTTCTTCTTTTAGGGGAGGAACGAAAGGAACCATGGGAGGTCGTTAGTGTTGATGGGTGTTTTTGCACACTTTCTCAACACAGGCAGTGCGTAGATGCACTACCTCTATTGAAAGGAGACTTCCAACAACAAGTTGCTGAAAATCACCCCAAGGTCTCTTGGGTGTCAGGTCTTGACTTGCATGGAACTCCTTAGTTGATGTTTGATGTGATTTTTCTGGTAATCACAGGGTAGACTTACGTAGCTAGATGCAAGGTGGATCTTAAAATCTGAAGTTTCTGAGGTGGGAGTTAAGGTGCACTTTGTTGTAGGTTCGAACAACAATCTAAAACTTCAATGTTTTCCTTAAGTTTTGGCTTTACAATGTGCAATGAACCTTAGCACAGGTTGTTTCCAAAAAAAAAGGAAAAAGAGTAGGGAAGAGGGAAGGTTCTTAGATCTATAACTAATTGCGAATAGTGATCATGGAGGTTCTGCTATGGACAACTTCCTTCAAACTTCTAGAGTATCATGAAATTTGTGTTATCTTCAAAGGTATGTAGATATTTTATCATTCACCCACCAAATATATGCATGAATAAAGATAAAAGTTTAAAAGCAGCTTCAAGTTTCAGCCTAGACTAACTTTACAAGACCATTTACCAGCAGCAAATAGTAAAAAGTATGGACTAGAAGGCATCAACACAGCAAAAATTTCTACAATCACAGAATAGCACTACCAAAATCTATCTAAGCAATTGAAAGTTAACTAGAACAACAATGTAAATCTAAATAAAGAATCTAACAATGGAGATTGAATCATGAAACATGTGAAGAACTCAGAAAATGCACCAAGTCAATGTATTTTCATTAGAAAATTTTGCAGCATGTCCTTACAACAACTCAACTCTCTCTTGAAATTGAGAGGAAACCCCCTATTTATAGTGCCCAAAAATTAGAACGAATGGCCAAGATTTAATCTCATTGTGTGGCCAAGATTCACTAAAAACTAGGGTTCTACCTACCCCCACAATATATTACAATTTAAAACACAATTTTGTCTTCATCCCTATCTTGTCCTCTAGTGACAACACTGTAGCATCTTGTATTTTTGTTGATTGCTCTTTGTTGTACCTACTCCTTTAGAAGCTCTTTACTAACAATAGGGTTGCCTTCCTACTTCTTCAAAGCTGCATAATCCATAAACTTCAAGATTACCGGTTGGAGTTTGTCAACCTCTATTATTTCGAACCGCAATACTTGATAGCTCCACTCCTTGGATTGCTCGGTGAGCTTTTCCCAATCCTCCTCATACTTAGCAGTGTGGTCCCGAAACAACTCTAACTGGGTGAAGGCTCAGGTTGCAAAACTCATAAAGTCTGTGGTTATTTCATCTGACATCCCGTCTTCCATCTTTTTCTGGAAATGAGGCCTTATTTTATCTAGATCCATTTGCACAATGGGCATCTCATAGCCTGTCATTAGCTTCAAGTACCAGACGCAATCCGCCCTAATCTCTTTGACCCATTCAATATCCGGATCCACTTTATCAATCACCTGCTCCAATATTTCTTTCCTATTCTCAAAGTCATGTTTCCATACATCCATCAGCCAATGGTCGTCCCTCTTGAACATGAGCTCTTGTTCCCATGTTATGCTTGGCAGCTTGAGGATAGCCTCAATATTTGGATAGGTGGACTCGTATCTTGTTGGGAAGTCAAAACAGAGCCTTCTTGTGCTCTCAAGAGACTGCTATAAGTCCAAGAACTTGTTGGCTATCTGGACAACTCAACTGATGCCCATATTTATGACATATAGAACCTGTCAGAACCAACTTTATGTAGTCTTCTCCAGATTATTTCTCCTTTCAAGCTTATCAATCTATTCCTTGGACAACAATTGTGGTAAAGCCACGGACGTGGTAGGCATTTCTTCAGCTGAGGACCATTGTCGGATGTAAGCCGTCAGATCAGCTACCTATGCTTTAAGCTCGTCCTGTAATGCCCTGCCATGCAAACCCCAAAGGACAACAAAGGCAACAAATTACCACATAATTTTTTTTTTTTTTGAAAGAAGAACAATTCATAAGATAAACATGAACATATATTGCATATAAAAAAATTATACAATCATAATGACCATTATGTCCTCTGGGGTACACGAGATGGCATCACAAAGTCCTAAAACTAATACCATAACGATAACAAATGAATCAAGATTACATAAAGATAACATCCAACCATCCATGATCCAAAGAGATGAAAAAGATACATATAACATTTTATTAATAGTTTAGTATGCCAACTGTGGAGTATATTTCCACAAATGCAACACCATTTAGAATTACATACTATGAAATGTTAACACATAAAAGTACCAAGTATTTATATACATTTCATGAATGAAAACATCCATCAGAGATCATAAGTTAAGGTCAAGGGTTACAAGCATTACAATGATAATAAAAGTTACATCGTATAAGAGATATAGTGATACAAATGTGTTCCTCAACATATACAAGAACAATACAATAAGATGGATTAATACAACTTAAAAGGTGAATACAAAGTAACAAGATTGGCTCTGACTCGGGTAGAATGTTGGAGTCACCACAAGAGGCACATATCTGGACAGCTTGGTCCATGGCTGGGGACCCAATGGGGTGCATAGCATGTTCCACTCGACCACGTGGACTCGAAAGTCCACCCCCTGTGCTAGGAGTTGACAAGAAAGATCCTCATTCCTCAACCCAAAACAATCAAATGAACCAAAAACAAACCAAGCTCCACAATAAGGATAACGACATAAGATAACAACCCATAACATTTCCATCACATAGGCACAATGAAATAAT
The DNA here is from genome assembly GCA_007258455.2 of Sequoia sempervirens. NCBI lineage: Eukaryota > Viridiplantae > Streptophyta > Pinopsida > Cupressales > Cupressaceae > Sequoia > Sequoia sempervirens. Next base: position 33,335 of record VDFB02352933.1, read on the forward strand.
GAAACAGTCCAATAAAGCCAAATGCCAATATTATAGATCAACACTAAGTAACCATAAGAGGTGCCAACAACAATAGGATCCAAATCCTTCAAATGAAATCACAATATCAACCAAAAATAAATAACAAGGGCACCTTTCATTAACATCATTCAAGTTGCCATGAGGCATGTGTGCAACACTAAAAGATATAACTTTGAGGCTTCAACAACAATCACCAAGAACCAATTGCCTCAACAACATCAACAATTCAAACAACACTCCCAGAGGCAACCAAACAAGGGAAAATAAACGGGTATTGTAGGAGAGTGTCATCACATGGCCTTACATGGATTATCCAGGCAACCTATCACAAGGTACTACCTCCATCTATGGTTATCCAGGAAACCTATCGCAAGACATCACTCCATAGGGTGACTCATGCGGAACCACTAACCTTTCATGAGGACAAGGCAGTGATCTTACCAACCAGGTCTTCTCATCCCATCCTTAGCCTATGAAAGCACTAACGGTATGGGTGAGGCTCATAATTAATCTTGTTTAGTTTTTATCTACCCAACCTACTAGTTAATTAATTCATTATCACTTGATTAAGAAACTCTTCCATGGGTTATCCAAATAGCCCCTTTGTGCGCCGGCCCCCATGAAGAGCCACTCTCCCTACGACATCAAAACTAAATACAAGCAAGGGGTGTACCTCATCTCACATAAAAATCAAGGAGTACATATCACACAACATGTGAGGCAAGAACCATCTCGCAAACCCATTCCATATCACTGAAATCAATAACAAGGAGGTACCACCCACCACATCAAAAGTCAACACCATAGTACAAAATACTACCCAGGAGCTCAAAATCTAAAATAAGAGCAATAAATCACAATGGAACAACCGTGGAAAAATCAATCATAATTCAAGTTCCTCCATTGCCTTTGGAAGCCAAAAAGAAAACACCGTAAATCCACAACCTTCTATTGAAGGTAATTCAACTCCTCAGGTTCCCAATCATCCCAAAATATGACTACAAGAAAGCCATTGCATAAAGTCCCCTCAATCAAAAGTAACACAAAGGGAAGATTCACATTAGGGCCCACAAAATGTCTATATAATATCCACAATCACACAATGACAAGAGTAGAGTAAGTGTGGCAACAACATGACAAGTTCTTCAAAATCACTCAAAGCTAACAAAATCAACTCATTACATAATTAATCACAAAGATCAAATTCTTCACAATAACCTTTTTGGGCACAAACGGGCTTCTTCCATACAAGGCAATAATCAGAATCAAATATAAATCAAGATCAACCATAATAACAAAAATCAAACATAGAGTTCCAAACATTGAAACAATACTCGACCAACAACAAGGTTTTTAGTTCAAGCAACTCTTACATAATCAATTCAATACAAAATCAACCACAAGTAAATTAGCCAATAGGACATCCAAGGGAGACCTCAATTTTCTCCACACACGATGCCCTAACAAGCTAATATTATGACTAATAAACAACTTAAACAAAACCAATAAGCATCAACAAGCAATACATCCAATAGTGACATTATTTTCATATTTACTAAAATTCCTTATTTATCCACCAATTGTACCATAACTATGGAAAAACCTTCACAACTCATGTACTGATATAAATAAATCTAATAATTGAAACGGCTCAAATATCCCAACATAAAAGAAAAAGAAGTCAAACCTTAAAATCTAAGGTCAAAAGATGCTTATCCTAACATATATCATCTATTTACAATTCTCTATTAATAACATTCTATCTCTCTTCTTAACGAAATTCCTCCTCAATCCTAACACCAATTCGCCTACTATTCACCTTAAGACAATAAATCAAGTAACCTATCTTAATGTAATTGAATCCATTTCACTAATAAAATCTTCTACTTATTTTTAATAAAGTCATTAAATTACAAGACAACCATATCCTTTTTCCTATCACTTCAATACATTACAAGCATATATAATATTATGATTATAATATATTAACTGATCAAGATTCAATCTTTAAATGTACTTTTACATATATAAATCGCCTAATAATATCGAAAGAATTATATCAAAAGGAACATACTCAACTCCTAATTACTTATAATAATAAATATAATAAATATATGTATACCTATATAAATATATTATAAAAGAACGATATCATATTGTATTTAATTTTCATAATTAAAATATGCCATAAAGAAGAGGAATCGATATATTTTAGTTGTAGCGAAAATCTTAACTATCAAAATGTATATTTACACACAACAATTTCATTCTTTAATTACTATTCAACACCAAAACCCACTAGGTTCTATATTTCGTCAATTTATAAACATTTGCCAATTACATAACTGAATATGCCAATCCTTTTTTCATCCCATATATTAAATTATTGTAATATATACACGTATATATCTATATCATAATTATCCTAGAAATGCAATTAAATTAGAATATTATATATATACATACATGAATTTCATTTATTTATTTATTTTCTAAAAATACCCACTTAAATGGTAAATAATATAAAAAAAGTGAAATTATTCTTTCTCACATGTAATTAACCCATAGATAATCCCTAATAAGGAAAAAGTTTATCTTAAGGGATGGAATATTCTTAACCCACTTTTCTTTATTTTTAAACTTTTCTTATTTTAAATCACATGCATTTTCATGAAGAATCAATGAAATGTTATAATATTCCCAAGTCTATAGGCATTAATTGAAACATGTCTTTTTATGGCAAGAAGAATGTTTATTCCTTTTATTATAAGATTCCCATTACCCTTTTAAAACAAAGAAAGAGGACACGCAAGTTTAAATACTCAAAACTTAAGTATTAAGTGGAGCTATGTGTTACCCATAAATGAAGGAATACAATTTGTGATTAAATAGCATCATTGCATTTTATTGTCAAAGCTATATTATTTCAAAGCTCTTTTGGACAGAATAATGTCAATCTTAGTTTATTTTGAGTGCTACACCATCAACCATACCTATAGGGAGGCAAACAAGGAGGCTGATGAGTTATCTAAGTTAGCAGTGGAAGGCTACGAAGAAAATTGGTGGTTAGATAATGATGGAAATTGCGGTTATTCTTAAACCCCTTTGAGTTGCTCATCGCTCGAAGTCTTCTAGGCAGCAGGAAGAAGTATATGGTGGAGGGTTTATGTTTTTGGTTGTTCTTTTATAGACTGTTTAATATCTTTATGTTGTTTATAGTTTTTGGGCCTTATGGTAAGAATGCTTTGAAACTGTGTTTAAGTGCAACATTTGGAAGATACATATAAACTGCATATTATATGTTTCCTGATGTATTATTCTTGATTTATCAATAATTTTGGCCTTGGCCTCTTATTTACCAAAAAAAAAAAAAACATCGATTCTTTAGCAATTAGAGCAGTATTAAATAAGAAGCAAACCTACGCTATACAGAATTTTACATTATGGTGACGGAAAGCAATACGAATTTTTTTATTTTATTTTTATTTTTGGCAATGACCAGCTACATCTGTATTTATGAATGGATTGATAGCTGTAATGAATCTCCACATATATATAAATTTATATTATGAGCAAAGATCTGCACCCTAATGCGGTATTGGCATGGTGTGATGGTTTAAAGGTGGCATTGTTGTTTGTGCCACAGGTTCAAACCATTGGGGTGGCATTGTTGAATGGTTGTAATCCGGTTCATAGCTCGGTCAAAGCGTTTACCTTAATATAAAAAAATACTGCACCCTAATCAAAATCACAATCAACATATACCCCTAATAGATTATATATTAATACAATTATAAATGATTGAACGCCATCTGCAATTTATGCTCAGAAATGAAAAGAGCTACCAAGCAACTACATACATCTTCCAGGGAATTTGAAATGAGGTTAAGACTGAAAATCAAAAACTATGCCAACAGCATTGAGAAACATAAAGAAGGATGGAAACGGCAATTGTTAAGGGAGTTTTCCTTTAACATACAGATTCAAGCACGTCAACCATGTGGTAATTATGATTATCTCCCCACAGTCGATCTACAATAAAGAAAGAGCCTAACAAAAAAAAGAGAGCTATTCTGTTGTCCTAAAATTTTATACAAACACCATGATAGATTTAAGCAAGAAGGATAGGGGAAAAATTTTCCAGAAGAAATTTCCTGGTAGTAACAATACACACTTAACTACGAAGGGTAAAGTAAGTAGCAATATTAAAACCTAAATGTGCTAATTATTAGAACCTTGGCAGTAATTTTCTTTTAATAAACATACTCTAAAACCATTGATGAAACCTTATTTTCAGACAACAGTTCACCAAATTAGAGAAGTGGAGAGTCAATACCAGGGAGGAATTTTTTGGAGGAGTGAATTCATTTTCAGGTGCTACAGCTGCAACTGTTGTCAGCGTCCAATCTGCCTCCATTTTTTTTTTATTCCTCAACCCCTACCAGCATCTTCCCTGTGCAAAAATGAGCAAGCATAGACAAGGCTTATGAACTGTTTGACAATATGTCCCTAAGAAATGTGATCTCCTCCAATGCTCCCCTTGCAGAGTATCCTTGTTGGATTTCTAGAAAAAGGCTTTTTGAAACCTTGAGATTCTCCACAAAATGTGTCGAGCTCCTCCTAGCATACTCTATGTTTGCGCCAAAGGTGGGGGGGGGCTTTGTTGCAAAGGCCCTTTGAAACTTTTAAGCAAATGCAACTAGGGGTGTAACGCCATTCTCCTCAACTTTTACCAACATTCTTCATTTGCAAAATGTGGGAGTTTTTATAGAATCCTCAAAGACATGTCGTCTCCTAGAAAAATGAATAACGTCCCCCCAAAAAATCCCCCAAAATTGATTTACTAAAGAGGCTTTTGAAACTTTCTAGCAAATGCAATTGGCAGGTGTAACGCCAGGCTTCACTACCTCTCAACATCCTTTTCCCCACTTCTCCACGTGTCCTGCATGCCTCCCTTTTTTTGCATGTTTTCCCATATTCCAAAATACAATCTTAATCGAGAAACTATACAAAGCAAGATATATTATTAACTCCTAGAATTATGTTCCTCAGTTAAAGTTGCTTAAAAAGGTTATCATGTGACATGAGTAAAAGAAGCACCCTTGAATTTTTTTTTTGTATTGGCCAACTACTAAGCAATACTACTACCATGTACATTGCTTTTGAAGGGGTTAAATTGGTTGTCGTGACCTTAATAATACACGATCTTTATAAATATAGATTTCTTACTAAAGTGAACTAAATGCACATTACTATCTTAACAGTTTGGGGTAATATCTACTTGGGATACTTTTAGTTGTTAGGAATGATAATTCTATTTGTCTCAATAATTCTGTTAGCATGATCCCAAGATTAATTTTAGTCTTAACCTTTATCTTTCCTATACTATTTTGTGAATGTGAATTACCCTATCTAAAAGCATGATGCATCTTAAGAAAATGGATGTGAAGATGCATCTAATAGTTTTGGTTAAATCTATAAGGGAAAATATTTGAAGTTGAATATAAATCATATTGAATGTTATTATACTTGTGAATTATATTGCAATAGCTTATGTATGAGAAAAATAATAAGTGTTATTCTTATCCAGATTTGGTTGCCACATAAACATTATCTTCATATGTGTATGCACAAATATGGATATAAATTATAGATTCATGCATTTAAGCCCATGCTCACAATAATGTGCATGTTGTTTTACTCAATATTATATCTTTTGGGCATAATTTTATGTATACAAAAGTACCTTGGCATATCAATATAGCAATTTAATTTAATTATTTATTAACAACCACATCCCTTATATTTCATAACATTAATTTATATAATTATTAATATAATTTTCTGAATTCATTCGAATTACCATAGCAAAACAATTCTCAATTTAATTAACTATTTTAAACCAAACTATTAAGTACACCAATAATCAAACTTACTCGAAAACCAATGATGACCAAAATGGAGGGACACTACACGTCCTTTGAAACTTTATCCTGTTGTATTAGATGCACCACTATGGCAACAGACTCCTCGAGGTGCCCCACCTTCTGCTCTCTAGTAGTTTGTCCCAAGTCGATGGCGGAGATATTATAGGTCACCCCCTCTTTGCCCACCACTGACATGGCTACTTGCATAGTTCGGGATCCAGAAGCGTCCATTGTTACCTTGGATCTGATTTTTGGCTTCTTCTCTTTCCTGGTTGTAATCTGCACTTGGGCTAAGATAGCCTCCAGTCTTGCTCTTGGATCCTTTGGGGCAGGAGTTTTCTTTTCAAGTTGCCTCTCCAACCATTCGGGCATAGTAGATTTTTCCTTAAGTGATTCACGATCACCCTCGCCCTCCTTGGTTTGGATCTCTATTTCTTTACCTGCAGGAGCCCTTTCTTCCATTTTAGTGTTTTCTCCTTCTTCCTCATTAGAGTCTTGGATGAACACAAGGCGTTTGATGGGAGGCTTAGTAGGCAATCGCTCTTGGGGACTTTCTTCTTTCTCAATTTCTTTCCCTTTCCTTTCTTTAGCTTTCTCATCCTTATGCACATGCTCCTCGGGCTATTCAATTTTGAGGCTTCTATCAGCTTGAACCTCACCTTCAGGTTTGTCCTTTTCTACATTCTCTTCTTTATGACAAGATGACACACCCTCCTGTTGTTCCCCTATAGGGAGTTCCACATTTTCTGTTTCCTTATCATGTTCTTTCCTTTCTTCTCTAGGAGGTGACATTTCTACCTCTTCTTCATCATCCCTCAATTGTCAGACCATTTCGTCCTCATAATCACCATCAAAGGTTTGTACAATAGTTTTACCACCTGCATCCTCCTCTTCGTCTCCACTTTCAGAAGACCCTGTTTCTTCTTCTTCGTAGACCACCCTGTCAATTTTCCCGTGTTCATACTCCAGGTGTTCATGGTACTCATCGGCTTCTTCCTCCACTACCCTTGAAGCCTCCCTCTCCCGCTTCTCCCATTCTTCAGAGATTAGCATTGTGGACTCCATTTTTGGTGCTCTTGTCAGAGGTTGTGAGGGAAAAACACTGGCGAGGACCTGGGCTAAGGCAGCTTGGATGGTGGGATCCAAAAATAATTTGAGGAATCTCAAAGGGGACATTCTGCATATTCTGTGAGAAAGCCTCTGGAAATGTGAGTGCGGGCATTGGTATTGTTGTTGTTGCCAGTGGAAGTGATGTAGTGGGTGACATGGAGGCAGAGGAAAGCAGAGAAGTTGTGGCAGAGGAGTCAACCATTATTACAGGCCCAGCTAGGGGAGAGGAGGCTAGGTGGACTGAGATGTCCACTGCAGGTGGGGATGTGGCAACCATGGCCTAGGAAACAGATGGAAGGGCAGTGGAAACAGGGAGAGCTGGAGGAGGTTTTGGCTGATCTATTTTCCCTTCCTCACCCTCGTGAAGGGGGTCCTCCTGAATTGTTGGCTGCCCTGCGACGCTTCCCATCTGTTTGGGCCCCTTTGAGGGTGAACCTCCTAAATCTTTACTCAAATAAGCCTTTGGATATGGTGAGTGTTCTGCTTCAATCCCTTTCCTCTTCTTTGATCTTGTAAGCGGAGGAGATTTGGATGTCCCTCATGTTGAAGTTGTAGTAGCAACATCTTCTGTAGCACTAGGCTCACTCTTGAGCCCCTCATATGTTAGGATGACCCCTTTTTGCTTCAATTGGGCTACTTGTCTATTAACCCATTCTTTGGTATGAGCCACAACTAGATTGGTTATAATATCGAGGTCATCGACCTCCTGCTCATCCCAATCTATTGCTGGCAGCGGCAAGTTAGTGATTGCATTGTACCTAGGGTCCATGACGATGCTCTCATCTTCTTCAACTTGATTAGGTATAGGAAATAGTTGTACTCTTTTTACGAAGTACGTAGTCATTCGCATGTAATTCCTTACACGCACCTCTTCGTCATCCTGGAAATCTGCCTAGAAATCTTCGACGTGATGCAAATGGGCGTACCCTAGTCCTAGTGCCTTCCTTACATGCCCATATGGGACCATCTGTGGGCGAGTAGTGTGTAGGCGAAAATGATACTACTCCAATTCCTTCTCATAATTCTTGGCACACTGGGAGGTTTACAATTTGTACATCCCACGACTGAAAGCTAAGGGATAAGGGATCCCTGCCAAGTGCCTTGCACCAAGGATTGAATGTATATGCTACAGCTTCCAGGAAAGCTCTAACAGTATGATCTGATCATTGGGGTACCGGGGCAGCTTATTCGGCCTTTTTGTGAAACCTTGGGCATGAATATATGTGAACTTGGGGTATTGTATGAATAGGAAGGCATATTGCTTCAAGAACTCCTGAGCACTGTGAGAGACCCTTCTTTCAAAATCCCCTCCAAGCAATCTGATGATGTGTCCAATGAAGGTGTCATTCACCTTGCAATACTCCTTCTTGAAGTTTCTGAACTAGAGCCAGGGATATCTATCATAGACCTTTAATACTCGACCCGGTTCCTCATCAAGTGCCACAAACAATCCACTATATTTCCTCCTCTCAGCAAGTGAGTATACAAAATAGGAGGTCATGAGGAACCTGGAGGTCTTCTTTACATTCATAAACTGCTCGTGGAAGTAATCGATTATTATGCCTCCCTAGTAGAATGAGACTTTTGTGGTGACATCTTCATCCCCATGGAGAATCTGCTCAACGAAGTACACCATCCACTCTGAAAATATGCAGCAGTGGGAAGGCCCATCACCCTGCTCAACATGGTGACCAAGTCATGGTAGTCTTTGTGAAAGTCGTTGTAGAAGAGCTCTTGAGGAACCTTTGCAGTGCTACCCCTTTTCTCTTTGAGCCAGTATTGGTTTATTAGCTTCTTGCAACCCACCAGGTCCTCATCCCATGTTGCTTTACACTCTGCTATGGTGGGCATTTCCATATCCCCAAAGGTAGCGATGTGAAAGTTCTTCGTAATTGCCTCACCCAACATGTTAGCAAGGATGTTTCCATCTCTATCAACAATTGTTCATGTCTGTGGCTAATATGTCTATCGACAAGCCATGACCAATTTGGGGGCTATGAGGGATGGAGGGAAGTCTGCAGCTTTAGCAATCCCACTTTTTTTGATTAGCCTTACATTGTCAGTCTTCGGGTGGACTTTGACCCTTTGCTTGAATTTTTCAATATCGACATGGCCAATATTGGTGTCTATAATTTCCTTCCAGTATGTGATGATTTTTGAATGTAGCGGCTCGAAGTGGTACTTTATTTGGTCTTTTTCCTTCTTTCCACGACTTGAGTCTTGTCTTCCTTTCTCCCTTTCTCTTTTCTGCAGCTGCCCCCAAGGGTCTTGCACCTAATTCCATATATCCTGCAAACGAAGGCATAATGAGCACAATTAATCACGAAAGCATGAACATTAGTCAAAAATCCCATGGAAAAAATCCAATTAGACAATTTATCATTCGTGAAATGAAAATTTTACTTCCAGATGTCATTAGTCATTTACTAAAGGGATTTTGTATAATTCAAGCTCGGAGGGCAGGACTTCCCTGGCAGGAATGATGTTTTGAAGGGCGAACAAGGTAGGGCAATCCGTGTGATTTCTCCCGACTTCAAATTTTGATGGTTTGAAAGGCTCATGCAGGAGAAGGCTAAATTTGAGCACGTGGGTCAAGATCAACTTTCAAATTTGAGATCATTTGGATCACTTTTGGAGCTCCCAGATATATGAGACTAGAAAGCTGTTAGGGCTTCACTGTTTGGAACGACCAGAAAGAAATGGAGTTCCGGGGTCAGAACTCCGGGGTTCGAGGTCTGGGAGGCTGAAAGGCAGTTACTGTGACCCTTAAACTTTGAAGCATTCGAGCTTGAAGGGGAAGGAAGCTGTCGGTGATTTTCCGTTTGAAAATAGCGGGCATGGCACATAAATCTAGAGGGAGCGGCCCGACAGACCAGACCCAGCATTGAGCTTGGCCACTAGGTTTTTAGATAAGTTTCTTTTGGAAGTTCGAACGGCGGGTCCCAAAGGTCGAAAAGACAGACTTGTTTTTACCTTGTGAGATGGCTGACATGGGATGGAATCCTGGTGGACAGGATCCGGCGAGGGCAAAGATGATAAAGTTTGATGTTAGTTGTTCCTCGCGGAAAATGGAGGGTCGAGACCTGAGAGGTGGAAGGTTGCCGTTAGATGGCTTTTGAAATGGCTAAGACGCTACAGAAATCCGCAGACTGGGGTCCGGGACCTGACGTAATAGATCATTTGGGCGTTCAACCTTGAACGACAAAAAGCGAGACAGGTCCCGAGGCTCGGGTGGATGAGTTCTCATTATCGTTTGGAATGACAGGAATGATGTGGCATCTTAAGGACAGAGTCCGGTGGAGTGGGCCCGGGAAGCTTAGGCAGAGGCCGAATTTCAAGTTTGTCAAGTTTGATAAGTTTGACGGTGATCTACTGATGGAGGTCTGGGGACGGAGGCCTGAGAAAGGATTCTGCTGTTCGATAAAAATGTTTCATTTTCCAAGTTTTTCGATGGCAACGTGTTGGCACAGGCCCGGAGGGCACGAATGCCCTGTATGAAGAACGATGACGACGAGAGGAAGTTCCAGATTTATCTTTGAGGATGTTTTTGGAGGTTTCTTAGAATTTGGACACATGGGTTTTCTAGATGTTGTCATGTTTTATCAAGTCAAAGCATTTCTAGCCCATTTTGTTCATCATTTTAAGCGCAAAATTGTAAAAAACCTCACGGGAGGATGAGCGACGAACCTACCTCAATAGTCTGGTGAAAAAATGTCAAAATCCACAAAGGATGGCCGAAGGATGACCACGGGTGGGAGGGCGGCGGGCGACGAAGGTACTGGACTCCTCGAACTCTGCTTTGAACTCCTTTGGAAAACCTGACAGATGAAAATGACAAGTCGATCCAGATATTTATACCCCATTTAGCATTTAGTACCCTCATTTAATGCCCGTACATACGATAGGAGGGTTGGTGGATTTAAAACTAGGATGGTGGCAGGATGACCAGGGCCTAGGGTCCAAAAAGATGCATCCCTATGACTGCTTCAAAGTTCAATTCGGAAACCACCGGTGAAAGATATCCTGGGCCCCAGAGAATGGGGTGTCATCGCTGGTTTGCCATTGCAAATTACGAAGTCAACACGGAGTTTTGGGGGCGGAAGTCCGAAGAGCTGAGCCCGATGAGCCCAAAGGCAGTCGATTTTCATCGTAATTTAAACCGGGCGGAAAACAAGGACTCGAGCCCAGGGGTTTAGGAAGGCAGAAGCCTTTTGCCATTCGGAACGGTGAACACCTAGAGGAAACCCGGTAAGGGAAACCCGATGGGGTGGGCCCGCCAAGCCCCAAGCCCGCTGGCAGAAGCAAATTGCTAAGGAAACTCCGCAAGGCACCAGGACTTAGCCAAATTGGAGGGGATGAAACACGGTCAACTTA